>CM060950.1:102860096-102947596 GCA_030765055.1 Mantis religiosa
TTTTAGAATTAACATACATTCCAGAGAAATTAACTTTGTTGAGTAATATATTGAATTCATACGGTTATGAAAATATAAATTTGACAATTCTCTTGGAACATGTTCAGGTATATCATTATGTTACATGCAGGGGCGGCTGGTGGCTCTGAAAATCGGTGGTTCACAAATTTATCCATGCAATTTAATTTTTTTTAAAGTAATAAACGGTTGTTTAAGCCTGCCACTATAGACTGCTGTATACACAAGTTAGCGGTAATTCACAGCGTATAACACAACATGCGTATTTCAGAAACCTCTAGAGCATAACACTCTTCTATATATGCAGCTAAAAATGGACTTGATATCCCTTCATGGCAGACCTCAAGTGTACATTGCAAGATTTCGTTCTGGATTGTCTTGGAGGTCCCCTTAAACACTGTATCATTCTCCAGATGAGTTTTTCAGAACACAGTCTAGCTCTGCACGAAGTTTATCAGTCCTCGAAAAATACCAGGATTGCTTGACGTAGCTGAAACCTCGTGGCCTCGTAGAGCTAACTCAAAGGCTCCACAAAACCTAATGCAGTTAACAATAATGTTTAAAACATACCTATTTTGAGCCACTTTCTGGCTGTGTTCTTCAATTGTTCTCCGATATGCACTGTCCGTCTGCTTTGCTATATTTACATTGCCAAGCATAGCAAAACTGTGTTTTTCATGTGCAGTTTTTAAGTTACGTGTTTTTAGTGCGATCATGAAGATGCTGCAAAGCATTCACGCCATGTTTTGTCCACGGATCTTCACCGCCAAAGAGAACGCAAGGAAAGCATAACAGGCTATTTTTAATATTACAACCACACATCAAATTATATTTCTCATATACATTGTTGTTAAAGTTCCTGTTCAAATATCTTGTTTTTGTTTGACTACCTATGTGATTTTTATATTTGGCGTGGGACTTCCAAGTCGCTTATTTTCGGTTTTTTCTTCTAAGCTCACTTTTAAAAAGAATGTGCTAATAGACACTTTATGGAATTCATTGTTTCTCCTTATATAGCACAATATACTTGTATTTAAATAAATCACTCTTATTCACTACTCAAAGCACGACACAGCTAACAAAACACGGCACAAAACATGTGGCTATGCTCTGGTACGTAATAGTAATCTGTGGTAATATTTGACCGATGCGAACATTTAATATGAGAATAATAGGTGGTGCTGAAAACAGAAGGAGAAAGCTTGGCATTCACTATTCTCTGGCTGCTAGGTTAACCAACCTTATGCAGCCATAAGCACCGCCCTTCCCCCCCCTACTTGCCTCGGCACATCCTAGGTTCATCCTGCCCTATACCTCCCCATTGTATACCAGTGGTTTGCAACTGAGAGTGAACTACTTGGCACCTGCAAACAATACAGCGCGCCGAGGGCCACTGCACAAGACAAGGTCGAACTGAACGCCAAATGGAACATGCCCTTGCATTAAAGGGAGACCCAGCATTTTGGTTGTAGCGCAAACATGCTACCCCATTGAGAAGCCGCCCCTGGTTACATAACTTACTTTTACTGCGGAACAGTCTATACCACGGCAGCACAATGAGAGGTGATTAGCTCACGTGAGCGTTAGGAGATACGGGCAAGCTTATTTGAGAAAAGGATTAACCAATGTATTTGGCATCCTATCTATTAACTTAGAAGATGAAAATCATTTCACCAAGTACAGTTAATTGTAATGACAGGAGAACAGAAATGATAACAAAATGTTGAGGCATATTCTATCACTTCTTTCAACAGTGATACTGATTTATGATCCTGCATGATTTGAGTTGATTCTGTTGTATTCTCCGTTTATTATTCTGCTTTTGCATCAGAGTTTCTCTTTTATCTGTGTTCTGCTTTTGCCAGTAACGACTAAGCTTTTGTGTTGTTTTAACCGATATTAACATTACAAATATGCGCAATTCATTTATGCATTTTTACTTCACTATTAATCTTTTGAACTAATTGAACTCGATTAAAATTAATTTGAATTACTTTAATTTAATTTTCAATGGGACATAGCCTCAGAATCGCGAATACATTCTTTATCCAAGAGATGGACATGGTGTGGAATCACTAAAAACGAAATTGACTTTATCCTGTGTGAAAACCTAGCAGGAATATCCTATATTCAAATTATAAACGGTCTCGGGTTTGATGTTGAACAGAGAACGTATCAAAAAAGAAAACCCTTCATAAACATCCCGAGACCAAAGCCACATACAATGGACAGCAGTAAATACTAGGAGAAATTGAGAAAAGAACTTTAAAATCCGAATAGTTATGACGGATTGCAGGCACTACAACACTACAGTATCCTATACAAAGCTATTACACAAGGCATGTATCATTTGTGGGGAAAAATCCAAATGACTTAAAAAGGAGCAAATTTCAAGAAATCACCATACGTCTGATCGAGAAGAGAAGAACTAACACCTCGATGTAATGAATGTGCACGAAATATGATCGAATTTACTGAAATAAATTTACAAAGAGAACAACCCGCGAAAACTCCTAGATCATAAAACAAACATCCTTAGGAACATTGTAGAAGGAACTACGTACATCAATTAGGAATACTGTGACGGAGCTAAACACTGGTAAAAACTGGATGTTAGGTGTGAAGAACAGCAGGAAAGAAAGTGCCGCCTCAAATCAACACGTAATGGATCATGCTACAGAATTCTATAGTACACTCAACTCCAGTAATTGTACATGGGACAGAATACAACAAAGGGACAGACCGGATGACGGGCATCTGCCCAATTATACGGAGGGAAGTACAAGCAGCCATAGAAGAAACGGAAAGAGGAAAAACTCCTGGTGAGAATGAGATATGAAACGAATATCTCAAGTTCGGCGCCGATGAATGGACGACATACAAAACTACAGATCAATAGGCTCGATAGCAAATCCACAAGCTTCACCAAAATACTTACACGACGACTGACGAAAGTACTCGACGGAAAGCAACTGGTAGAACAAGCTCTGTTTCCGGTCGAGATGCAGCGCCATGGACCACCTCCAGACAGGGAACCAGCTCATAGGAAAGGCACAAGAATTCAATATCAAACTGTGTATAACACTAGTGGATTATACCAAGTCTTTCGACTCCGCGGAATAGGTACTGTCACAATAACATATAGAGCATTCACATCAGAACACTCCCCGAGTTGTATGATGGCCAGGGTAAAGTCAGAGGCAGAACGAAAGAGCTTCACAATCGAGAAGGCAGTCAATCAAGAAGACCTGATATCGCCAAAACTCTTGAGCAGCCTACAGGAGCTTCTGAAAGCTTTTAGTACCAGAAGCAGGGCATAGTCCGATTAATCCACTTAAAGTTGTATACGACATCTTATTGGTAGCCAAGTCTAAAAAATGAGCTGCAATCGAAAGTGTCGAAGTGGGACTAATCATGAAATTCAGAAAACCAAACTAATGACAAACACCGCTGAGAAGCAAGTCATGATCAACGGTAACAACCTCAAGTATATAAGCGACTGCGTCTACTTAGGACAAATGGTGGTAGCATATCTGCCTCGCATTCAGGAGGTCCTGAGTTCGAATCTCGGTCAAGGTGAGTTATCTGGATAAGAGGTTTCCAGGCCTTTTCCTTATTCTGAAAGATGAATGTTGGGCAACTATGTTCTATGGACCTGGGCTCATTCGAGCACAATTTCACCCATTTCATTCATCGTCCCACATGACTTATGTTGGAAGACATTGATTTTTTTTTTAAAAAAAAGTCCAAAACGTCCATAGCAGCAACCTGGCTGTGGAAGTAATACTGGAGCCTCTATCTTAGGTAGTTTATCCTGGAAAACAGCAGGACATACGTAGGTAATAGAAATCCGCGTACCACCAGTACTATGATACGGATATCAAACCTGGTCTCTGTGATACACACATGCACACACGCACGTACACGCACACACAAGATACCATAGAACTATGTTCAAAGTTGGTCAGCGCAAGTTGAACAGAAAAATACTGCACATTTATTTCGCGGTAGAATAACAAATGAGACCATAAGAAGAAGACAAGATGTTGATACTACTGCAGGGATGAAGCGGCTAAAACGGAAATGGGGAGGGCACGTTGTCGAAACACCCCCCAGCTGATGGATTCAGAGAATTATGATGTGTGGCCCAAGACTAAGAATGACTGGGGCACTGAAAATGAGATGGAAGGCAGCAGGATTACTGTGGACAAGATTAAGTCAAAACAGACATACGTGGAAAACAAACTGAAAAAATAGCTACCAGATGTATAGATGTGTGCTTAAGAGCGCACAGAAAGCTATTGCCTTGCACCATAAGTGAAGGTGACAGTGATAGTGCAAAGTTTTGAACCAAGTCAAAAAAAGCAATAGCAACCCAAGCTACAATAATCAATGGTGAAGTGACAGAAAACTTAAATCGATGGGTTACAGAATAAATTTACAGTTCGGTTTTGAAAATTGACAGATCCATCGCCTTAGGAATTGATAAGATAAAAATTAGTTAAACTGTGTGATTTTAAATGAATCCTGTTGTATAGGTGCAGAGCTGTAGCGGGTGTAAACGGTCAAGTTACTTAGCGCCGATAAACAAGCATGCCCCTCTTAGGATTTGCTACCCTAACCAGCTACCGGCTGTACCTCCCTGCACAAGCAGGAAGCCTGGGACCTTAAAAGATGTTTTGGCCATTTATTCATTTGTTACTTATAAATCCTTTACAAATGTGACTTCAATTTTACATTAAGGATATGTCAAATGACATAACCCGTTTATCCTTTATATGCTTCTTCATCAAAACTCTGTAAACTGCTAATTTGCAAATATATAAGGGCTGCCAAATGCTCAATGTACAAATCGGAATTCTAATTTCGAGATTTCAAAATGAATTAATAAAATGGCAGAATCACATTAAGCTTTCTCTGTTTTCTTATTAAAAACCAAACTCTTTCCATTTTAAAGTAAAATAGAAACCATTTCCTTGAAAGGTTATGAGCACATTTAAATTCAGTCCCATACGAATGTTTGATTTAACTACAATTTATCTTCAGCACTATATAAATTGCATATGTAAACTGGACATTTAAGCATAAATTAAAATATTTTAGCAAATGACCACAATCTCTTATTTTAAATATCCACTCATGGGGTGACGTCACGAAAGCTGGTATTAATACGGTCACGTAGGCAGTAATTCGCTATCTGAATCACAAAGGTTTTAAAGGTCATAAGCTAACAACCTCAAGGTGCATACTTCTTCCGCACACGGTCGCCAGCTTTCTCAATTGCTTCTGCTAACGCTGATTAATCGTTGGCAATAAGACCGGCAATTCGCTTTGTTCAGCCATTCATGCTGAAAGCGAACGTTGTTTGCGACTATTTCAGCAACTATGTCATTTAGGGATACAAGGAATCTCCTATCCTAATAATGTAAAATCACGTGTAATATAGTACTTGTGCATGTTCATACTGGTGCTATTACTTTTAGATGTTTTATTTCATGAGATATAAATATTTGTATTTAAATTTAAAATTTGTTTCCTAATTTATAATCCCGTTCTTTATGCTAGTCTTTACATTCCAATCTATGACACGATTTGGAGGGGGCGACTTAGCACCTCGAAGATCTTTTGCGGCTGGTGCTTTCAGGGAGGAAGGGATGAGATGACAGTATATAAAGAGTGGTCGGACGGAGGAGAGACGACGGTAGAGGACAGGATATCTAACAGCTACAGATTGAAACTTTCCGGTGATGGTTTGTACAATCGGAACACCTCCCCCCCCCCCGCGGACTATTATATCCCATGAGGGGGGCGGAACGATCTGGATACCTCTCACAATCGGAAGGACGAGGATTTACACAGAGCAAAGGCCCTGCCATTTATGCATAACGCCCGCCTGGGTAGCGTGCCTGCCTCACGTTCAAGAGGTCCCGAGTTCGAATCTTGGTCAGGGTGAGTTACCTGGGTACGGTTTTTCCGGGGTTTTCCCTTGTCCTTCAAGACGAATGTCGGGTAACTAAGCTCCATGCACCCTGGTCTCATTTGAGCACCATTTCACCCAATTCATTCACCGTCCGATATGACAACTTTGGAGGACGTAACATACAAAAAAAAAAAAAAAAAAAAAAAAACAATTCATGCATAACCCCCTCCCCTACCCCGACACTTAGAACCCTGAAATAGCCAAACAGGATGGAAGGTGAAGTGAAATGAAAAGAAAGATGAAATGGAAATATAAGATATTTAGAGGATATAATTACACTTCACAGTATTGCCGTAGAGACCGGAGAGATCCCCAAATTAACCTAAAGTCGGCCACGGTAACCAAACCCACGACTTCTGGATGCAAGTCAGAGAATCATGCCACTCAATTAGTTTTACCAGCAGCAGACCAGTAGAAGATTCGAGTCGCCCAGGTTTACCTGGGCGGAGTGTTTGCTGCCCAGCACCTAGCCGCTTAGTGCGGCTTTATCTGGGCAGTATAAAAGAAATGTCTAGTGTCGCAGGCGGTTGTCTTAGGTAGTGTTATGTCTAGCCTTAAATGGGCACTAGTGCCCCGTGGAGGGTGTGCGCCCAGTGCTGGCTGCGCTCTTCCGCCTGCCTGGGAGGCATCTGAGCTTGGTCGGCGGCGAGGAACCCTATGGTCGTAACGGCCAAGGGTGTTCACCAGGTTATTGGGATGGGAGTCTAGCTTACTGTAGATGGTGCACGTCCACAATGTACGGGACTCCGGAGTAGGTATGAAGGATGTGGGACGGGAATCTACGTCCAGTATCGTAGATAATTCGCAGCGTCCTGTTCTGGAAGATAAAGCCACGGCTTCCGCGGATCATTTGGAAAGCCCATTCGAGCCGAGGGAGGACATCTGACCTCGATTAGTTTTACTCTTAGGGAAAGCTATAAACAATAGCATCAGCATTTGCACAAACACAACCTAAATAAATCCTGAAAGTTTCATGAATGTATGTGTGTTCATTAGAATCCCAGAAAAAAAAACGCTCTTTAAGTAGAAAAAAAAGTGCACCTAGGGGAGACAGTCTCGAAGTTTTACAACTTAATACATCCGTGCATGAAACATGATAGTTTGAAGCAGAAAAAGTGTATGTTGCATTTTACTGAAAATTACAAATAATACACTTAGAGTTACGAAGAGTGTCCGAAAATGATATACCTACACTTTTTGAAACACTATTTCTCAGCGACCAAATGATACAGAAATACAACATTTGTTGTTTGTAATGCAGAAGACAATGGAAAGCATAAAACACGTTCATCAATTTATAAATATACAAGACCATTTTTCGTTTGATGAACGTAAGCGGATACTGAAATATAAAGTGGAGAATGTTGTTGAGGTTCAACGACGTTGGAGGGTAGTACCGGGACCCCCAAAATAGATATACCACTCGAATCGACATCCAGGTTTATAATCCATTTACCACTTGATGGCATGAACAGATTAGTTGCTCCGATATTTATTTAATGACCTAGTTTGCAGTGAGGACATAATCCTCAAATAAACAGTTGAGTGCATTCAGAACTACTTTTTAAGCCATGGTTTAAGGATGTTCCACGTCTACAGTTAAATACATATGCATTTATCATGATCGCAATGTAACGATACTGAATCAACTTGAACGTTGTTTCTCTTCAATAACGTGACAATACCAATGTTTGACCAATGTTTGGCAATAATAATAATAATAATAATAATAATAATAATAATAATAATAATAATAATAATAATAATAATAATAATAATAATAATAATAATAATAATAATAATAATAATAATAATAATAATAATAATAATAATAATAATAATAATAATAATAATAACAATAATAACAATAACAATAATAATAATAATAATAATAATAATAATAATAATAATAATAATAATAATAATAATAATAATAATAATAATAATAATAATAATAATAATAATAATAATAATAATAATAATAATAATAATAATAATAATAATAATAATAATAATAATAATAATAATAATAATAATAATAATAATAATAATAATAATAATAATTAGTAATAATAAATTAAACTAAAAACTTAACTCCGAGGCACAACCTACGGAGAGCCAAGGCCTGCCACCCGATTGCCACAACTCCCACTCTCGACCCCTAACAGATACCATGAACAAGGGGGTAGTAGCAGAGGGTGGAAAGTGGTTAGCGCTCCGAGTTCCTCCCACCCGGAGAACGCGCTCTTAGAAAGCTGAATGCAGAGTGATTAAATATAGAACCAAAAACGGGGGAACGGCCCATAGTGTAGTACGAGAATGTGGACAAAGATGATAGGAAATAGGATAGGAGTAAAAGTGATGATGGAGCACTCGGAAATGAATGTCGGAATAAACCGACCCAGGAAAAGCCGCCCAGACTCCGTTTTATCATGCACGAATCCCATATATGCGGCCGCCTGGGAGCAAAATTGGTGGTAATACATGCAGTGAAGGAATAGACTAGTTTCATTTGCCTGAAAGGTGTGCTGCGGCAGTTGCAAATGCATTTGTTTACACCAGAAGCCTTTCTATGCTGGATAGAATACAGCAACATTGGTTTTCCTAGGGTGCTGGGGTAGCGCAGTGGTTACGTTTCGGCTCCCGTGCAAAGGGTCCCGAGTTCGATTCCCGGCTCTGGACTAGCTATTCTAAGTCGGCCCTATCCACGCCTTCACCTCTGTCTAGGACATGTGAGGTGTTTCCTCTGCCCAACGTGGTTCGGAGTCCACGGTATAAACTGCAGATCCTCTCGCCTCACCGTCATCTTCACTATCACCCTAACATTGGAGGTAATGGGCCCACCCTCTGGGTGCCTCCACCTGAGAAATGGGTCCGGTCATCACGTGGTGGGGCGAGGTTACCCCGAAGGCCAAGGCTGCCATGTGAGGAGTGTTGGTAACCAACCAACATTGGTTTTCCTTTGCTTCTAACCCGTGCTAACATAAACTTCCACAGACCAAAACAATCAGAAAAAAAAAAAAAAAACTCGTTTGTTTGTGTTCTTCAAAAACACTAATAAGGAAAGCGTCCTAAATGGTTAGGCTTGATTTCTTGTTAAACAGCTACACTTTTGGTCGCTAACAACATGGTTTTTACTGATCTTGTCAACTGACAACAAAAAGCAGGTGTTTAAAATGCTCTTTGTTGTCAACTCGACACTGCATTTTATTGACTTCAAAAGAACAAACAGTATAGATACCAGAACACAAAAATAAGCACACTATTTTGTAGAGCACATTATCTTTCGACTAACACAAAACGCTTAACAAAACATTTTCTTTTGCACGCAAAACTTTCACTTGAAAAATAAATAACATCACAGAACTTACAGGCAACCCATCCTGAATGTAAAAAGTTGATTACATTAGTGAAAAAGGACTTATCGAAGAGTCCTCGAAACATTGCCCCTATGGCGTGGTGGAGACAAATATGAAAATACATTAGATGCCCTGTCCAGAACACTGTTTCAAACACACATTATCACCGATGAGGTCAATAATAAAGATGATTCTAATTTTAAACTAGGTTACAAAAACCGCGTTATTTTGACAGTATGAACGTCGGATACTGGCTACATGGTAACGCAGGATCCCTCTACTTCAAAGTGTGTAGCAGTTATGATTGCTTTTTGTGAAATGGTATATGCAAAATCATTTCTAAAAGTAGATTTTAAATTAAAAATACTGCCTAAAATTGTTATGTGGGAAAGTTAAATTTATAACACTACAAATATAATGCCCACCTCGTTAGCGTAGATGGTAGCGTGTCTGTCTCACGTTCAAGAGGTCCCGAGTTCGAATTTTGGTCAGGGTGAGTTACTTGGATAAGGTTTTTTTCCGCGGTTTTCCCTTATCCTAAAAGACGAATGTCGGGTAACTCTAAGTTCCATGGACCCCGGACACATTTCAGCATCATTTCACCCAAATTCCGATATGACAACGTTGGAGGACGTAAATAAAAAAAATTACAAATATAATTTTGTCTCGCAATTTTCACCTTTCAGACTCCTATTTCATATAAGTGAAATTTATAAATTCCGCATTTACAGATTTATGTTTCTGAAATAAATATCGAAAATACAACAAATCACTAGCATGTACAAAAATGGTCCTCGAAATACCTGCAATAGTTTTCAAGTTACTAATTGTTTAATTGTTTTAATGATGAACAACAATGAATCATTCGAAGAAAATATTAATCCTTTTCTAATGAAAATACGCATTTTGTCTCTAATAAATACTTAAGAAGAGATTTTCACATTTTATATTGTTCTTTTAGTATGAGAAGAATTATCAACTTAAGAGAAACAATATTTTTCATTAATTTAAACGTGTCAATTAGATATGCTAATTAATATTCCTCCAATGATAACCGACAAAGAAAAATCATTACCAAAGTTTTTATACCTATAATTGTATGTTTCTCTACCAAATTTGAAGGTGAACAAAAATTACATTTTGTGAAGATTTTGAGCGCTGAAAATGTAAAAAAGATGACATGTAAGAAAAACAAGCACTGGAATAAATGCTTTTATAAAATTAGATGATTCATTCTTAATATTCTTCATGCAACTTAAAATAGGTTTCATGACACTGTTCTTTGGGGAGGGATTATCACAAAGATTTTGGATTTACGAGATAAAAAGTTCAATAAAAGTAAACTTATAAACAAAAATTGGGACTTTTTAGGGCTTGGTTGAATTTTCACCTCTGTGTGCTCTTAATAGAGTATGTCTACAATCTTCTTCACTTTCTGCACAAACCTGCTTATAACAATATTATGTTTACAAAGAATGCGGATTCTTCTTCTTGTTTGTCCTTTCATGATTATCATAATAGGGGAACTGCTACTTGACAGTTGTTATATAACAAAACATCACAAACTGACAAATCTTGTAGCTTAAGAATGTTGCCTCATGGTTAACAACAGGATGTGGGAGAGAGGTGCAACAAAATTACACAGAAGAACCTGCAAGGTTAGTAAATAACTATTTTAATACTGTGATATTAACATTTAATAATATGGAACACCATTTATTAATTCTACGCTTAACTTTCAAAGGGATTTAGATTCGACATAGAAGTTCTAACATACTTATTAACACTATTCTGAATTTATATTATTTATAAGTACAAGAATTATACCATCTATTTATCACACAACAAACTGACTAATTTAAAACTACACCAATTAGTTTCCTACTAGATCATAATGTTACGCCCAACTAATTCATAAATATGCCAGTAAATGTACTGATATGTGATTGATCTCTTTAAGCACACAAAAACAACCATCGGTTTAGGTCGAGTTTGAGCCCGCTACCTTGAATTCAGTAGACCACAGCTTAACCAACTGAATAACCGGGACTCTTGTGACTTAATGCACACAATAAACATAATGTAACACCCACAATTTATTCTGCGAAATATGGTTAAATATTTTCGCTTACAAAATACAAACTTCTGATGGTATGATACATATGGTACGAAAAACTGTAGTGTTTAAGGTACTTCTTTCAGACATATTTTTATATTATTTTAATATATGTAAGTCATTGTTGTATGTTTATATTGGGAAAGCGCAGTACAAGTAAAGGCGAAACTGCAAAACAGGCATTAAGACTAAAAAGAAAACCCAATAAGCAAAAAAGACCGAACAAGGCAAAAACATAAATATCACATATGAACATATATTATGCCGGAACTCGCCTTGCAACATTCGAAGGAAAAAAAAAAAAAAAAAATTCCTCGTCCTTCCAGCCTTAGTCATCACTACTCAATTGGCTTCAAGTTATCTACACTATCTTTTTTGCACTACAAAGAATGAAAACAAGATAGGCGAACGGTCAGTGACCAAAGGGCAAAGACCGATTCAAGTGCTGTCTGTAAACATCAAAAGAATGTACGAGGAATGGGGGTGGTTTGTTATCTACAACGTCCTTTCCTTCCATTCTGACTTTACTGCTTAGAAATTCCTATGCATTTGCATTACTATTTGCTCTATTACCTCTTGATATATCTACTAGATTGCTATAGTATTGGTGAAATACTGGTGGTGCATAATCTTATAATTCCAGCAATTTTTCTCTTTCGATTTCACTGCTATTGTTGAATTGGAGCCGATCTATTTATTAGGCAACTTAACATTTAGAACAGAGAATATAGGTACCTGTAATGATTCTTGTGCCTTACACTTACACAGTCAATATTTTTACAGCAGAATAAGAACTTCTTCTTTCTTCTTCTTTAACTTCCCTAGTTGTACCACTATCATGCTGTTAGGGGATTCCTGTTCCTCTATCCCTTTTAAGGTCGGGCCTGAGGAACCGAAGCTTTGAATCCGATAGAGAACCACCCCAATGCCTGGTGTGAAGGTGAAGGAAGTGGATGATATATATGAGGCGGAGATGTATGATAGGAAAGATGATGGAGCAATGGTAGAATGCTGACGGGGGAAACCGGATGACTCCGAGAAAACCCGTCCCAACGCCATGGCCAACACAAATCTCACTTTGCGGTCGCCGGGGATCGAACCCGGGCCACCTTGGTGAGAGCCAAGCGGTCAGAATAAGAACATTTAAGCAAAAAGAGATAGTTTTCGTGCAGCTACCTTTTAACACTTTACTTAACAGTGCCATTTGCTTTTGAAAATGACAGATTTATTTAATTTGTGTGATAAAGGTTTCGTTGTAAACAAATCGCTGGTCATCTTAATTACAGCAAAAGGATTTTTACTATTTTTTTTTTCTAACACTGTACACAGATATTGACTATAATAACTGGTTTGTTTTTCAAAGAGTTGGATCATTTTTGCGTTCTGTAAAAGCATCTTAGGTCACATGCAGCAATTTTGCAGTGAAATATTCTACTTCCAGGCGGTGTTTAGTTGTTTACAAATAAATAGTTTCTACTATGGTCACGATGGAAGCAGAAATCAGCATTAAGTTCAATTTTGTGGGTTATATTATTTTCGTGCACATTTTCAACCTCCTTACAGTAACCGGAAGAGCAATAAATTGCGGGTAACAATGCATACTTTGAATTCACGAAATATTCAACCCATGTGCAAGAGTGAGGCGATTTATTAGATAAAAATTGTATTTAAGTTTGGGATTGGTATGAGTGGCGGCCAATAAAATGGATCGGACCAAGCCAAAACAAAAAAGTATATATATATATATATATATATATTATTATGGATCTGTTACCCACAAATAATTCCTGTAACTTTTAATACATTTATCTCACTGACATATCCGAAAGTTAATCTGGTCCTTATGGAATCTTTCAGGCTGCTAATAAATTTACAGTCTAATCCAGCCAAACTCCTGGTCCAGTTCAAACCAATATCCATGAATTCCAATGTACAGTATTGTTTTCTAAGAAAATTGCACAAGGAAAACTTTGGGCTTTAGAAAGCACATTGAGGAGTCCCGGCAAAATTCTGAGTTATCTGTGATTCTGTTTGAAAATACCGACACACTTTTGTACATTGCAGTCGAGGAACAGTAAGTACTTTTCAATTTTATTAGAAATTCTTGGTTAAGCTCCTGTAATTTTTTTCCAATGGATTTTTCATATGCTTTTATTGTCTATCTGCGCATTCTAGACTCTTCGTGACACAAAAGGACATTATGGACATCGATTTGATGCGGATCAATCGAGATAATTTACAATTCAGTAAAATGGTGTATTTATCAACATCGTAAAAGCTTCTATATGAATTAACTTTGCCTGTAAGTAGGATAATTATTTTAGTAGTTATTGCTTTTGAAGTACAAAAGTTAACAAAGGTGACATTTGTAGATACGTGGGAAGCCCAAATTATCTATCTAAATAGGCATGGTTCATCGGTCTAGCTTTAAGAAAAAAAGTACTGATGACAATCTTTAAGATAACTAGACATCGGTTTATATGGAAATGCTTATTCTTATTCTTCATCTTTGACAGATGATATGGAAAGAAGACTATAAGTACGTATTATCATTACTGGTTTATGTATATGGAACTTATAGTGCATACAAAGGCATACATTTAATGTTACAGCATATTTTACAATTTTTGTATGTATCATGCATATGTCAGACTGTTTTAAGAATTGGAAGTCATTTTCAAGTGATAAAAATGTTTATAGAGTTGTGACATACTTGTCCAATTCTGCTTACCAACCAAAACCCAATTAATAAACTTGCGGCAAGATGCTGCATTCCACAATAGTGACGAGGAATGACAACAGATTGCTGTGTAAGTCAAATGCATTATCGTATTGTAACCATCAGCAGTAGCCACAGTAGCCAGTGAGCCAGTGATTTTCTTTGAGAGAAGTACGTTTTGGGGAAGAGTTATAAATGCCAAAAGATAAAAGTGAGACAGTGGTTTAAGGACTATAGATCAGCCGATTACTCAACAGATGGTTAAGTGTTTTTTGTCAACTGTGTAACAAACAAATTTCGTGTGAGAGAAAGGTTCAATTATCTGAAACTTTCACTACAATGCAACATATTGCAGCAAAACAGAGAGGGATCCCCTCAAAACAAAGTTTACTTACACAGAAAAATCGTACTTCATCTAACAGAAGTGCATTTTTCAGCGATTTATGTCATGTGATATTCCCAGCAAATAATGTCATCAAAATCACCTAACAACTGACATTTCAGGGATTTCTTAGAGACGAGTAGCAGAAACAGTGAAGGAAACAGTTTTTTGAAATGAACATTTGATTTCAAGTACTAGGAAGACATTTCTGAAAGCTCCTGCACGAGTAAACTGGTTGCAGAGAACACTTCCGGAAAGGCATTTATCACTATAACCAATTGTTACGTGTTGGGGTACATGGATAAGTGTTGCTCTATTTTATTCAGGTAATTGTTGTGTCGTTGAAGAATTTGTTTGCGGCCTAGATCCAACTAGTGCAGTTTCAATTTAGTGTTCACAAGAAATATTCAAAAGTGAAACGTTACAGTTGGTTTTACATGAAATCAAAGTTAATTTCAAAATTCTATCCTAATCAATTGAGAAAAGTGTGGTTTTCCTCCTTTTATATACTTTATTAACCCTTGAAAAATTGAAACAACTTAGTTGTGTACCTCTGAAGTATACCAAAAAATTAGGTGGATAGTGTTGACTTTGCTAAAGAAATTTCACCAGATCGTGTTAGTTCTTATATCTGTGGACGTTGAAAGGTCGTTCTCAGCATGCAAACGTATACTATCCAACACATGTTATGGTTTTACTGCGGAACACCTAAAGATGATCATCATAATTTACTGCAGATCGAATTACAACAAGCGAGGAAACGTGTAACTGGAAATGCTGAATGTGAGTAGATCTATAAATCATCCATTTTAACTGCATATTTTATAGTTTTAGTGCATATTTTAGAGTACATATAAATGCATGCATATTTTAACTGAGCACATAAATCCGATGTCTGACGAATACAAATACTGGAAGGTGATTTTAGATAAATAAAAACTAAATGAAACAAAATCTGCATGTCTAATAGCTCGGTTACTGGAATCTATACAGGACTTATTATGCAAACTTTAGTTTTACCTTTATTCATTTTTAAACCAAATTACATTATATCTTTTAAAATTTTGCAGATATAATATACTTGCTACCTTAACTAATTAACTAAGACTAAAGGTTACTGGATTACAGTAACATTTCAAATCGACTCATCTAATCTATCTAAAAACAGTTTTTCTTCTAGTTTATTTCTGCTCCTACAATATAATTCAAATCTACGTTTCTACTACAGCTTTAATTGCTACTGTTTCCTACAATTTTAAATTTCCTCTTCTGCAACTGGTATCCAAAGCTTCCTCCTACTGGAATCCATCTCTTAAAGGGACTTGGATCAGTAGAAGGAGCTGGTTTGTCAGTTCAAGATATCCAGATTATCATCTTTCCTCTTCTACATAATCATTTTTATCTGTCCGCTCTGATATTCTCCATATACCTCCTCTGGCTCTCCTGGGACTCTCCTTTCAGTGGCTTCTGCTCTACCTTCCGATATACATAACTAGCGTCTTCTATTCATCGGTCGTGCGTCTTAAATTAGGTGTTCTGAAGTCTGGTAATCTGTCTCTTCGATTTCTCTAATATTTCCCTCCGACGATTTCTTAAATAATATTCCTTTCTCGTAGGTTGCAATGTTGATATATTTATTTCTTGAACTCTTTTGTCGGGGTCATATATTCCTCTAACGCCTTAGCGGATGTTATCTGAGACATATTTTCTAAATGTGCCTAATCTTCTGCTTCCCTTAAGAGGTTCCATAAGCATTTTCCTTGAAGTTATCTTCGACCGTCTTCTACTAGTTCGCTACATTTATTGCACTCAAAAATAGCATGTTCAGGTGAATCTAAACAGTCACATTGCTCACAAAAATCTGACTTCTTAGGTGTCTTTAGATGCCTATAAAATCGTTTTGAGATTTTTTAATTTATTCGGGAGAGTCCAACCTTTCTGCATTAGAATGTTATCACTTTCAATTATGATGAGAAAATTTCAATACGATAGCTAATCTTGATTGAACCTTGATGTTTAGTTTACCTTCCCTACTGTTTACCTATATTTAGTACAGAAAGTATTGAATTTCACCCAAAAAATACGATGGTAAGATTTTACTTGAACCACGTGTTTTGAGACACTGAATACAAAACAAAATGACTTTGATAAAAATATCCTTAAGTATAACTATGAACAGCGTAACTTTAAAACGAAAACTCGATTAAATGTCAAACTTCCAATGACGCGACACTAAAATTTTCAGGTTAAACCTCCCATCCCAAACTATTCTTTACATAGAAGATTTTTGAAATGTTCGATTTTCTCAAAAATGTTTCTACCGACCTTGATTAAACTACTATTATGATATATTAGCTTAAATAAAATATCTATTTTAAAATTTCTGGTAATAGCCCTTGAAGACCGATTTATTCGGAATCAATTGTGTATAATCTTCTATAACCGGTAATAAACGATAAAACGAAAACATACTACACAAAAAGTAGATATCTTTATAAACGAACAATTTATTACTAATAACACTTGTTTCATAAACCATTTCTGAGATGTTTTTATTAACGATTTGGATTGTTCAATATTTTGCTATTATTTTGAAGTCCTGTCGATATGCAGTTGTTTCTAGCGGCTGCATGCGAAGAATATCGAATCTTAAAGTCTGCATATAGTACTCAGTTCTTAAAATATTTTACTATCCCTATTCCCACTGTATCTATAATGAAACTAATATAACTATTTCTGCAAAGTTTATTTTTATGAAAATGAAGTAGGTATACGGAAAAATAAACTTTCTTATGAACACTTTATTTATCCAACAATAAACGAAAGAGACTAGAGAATTTCATTTGAATGTAACGCAGATTTGGAAAGGTAGAGTCAGACTGAAAAATCCAATGCCATAGTCGGGATTTGAACCACGTATCCCGCTGAGAGATACTGCCACTGAGCTACTGGCAACGTGTCAGCACGACGTTAAGTTTTCCAAGTATGGTATTCAATTTTTCAGTCTGACTTTACCTTTATAAACCTTGTCCCACACATGGCTAGTGTGAAAGAACAATTAATTCCCAGTAACCAGATTATGTTTCTAGAATTATTCATTTTTATAAATATCATTACTTTTTGACAATAAGTTGCCCTAAAATAATAACATGCAGAAAATGTTACTCTTGAAAAACGTGTGACTGAGGTGTAGAAAACCAGTAGAATTTTCATGTTTCTGTGTACAACATTTACGAGAAAATTATAAATTGAAGCAATAAACTTCGGGGAACTGGGCGTAAAGAAAACGCTACCTCTCTAGAATCTTTCTGGTCCATGTGATGAATCATTGGGTTCGTCTTCCAGTTCAGTTTCAAGTTTTCTTTCTTATCGGGAAATTCCCTGCATTCTGAGATTCTTACTAAAGTGTAAAACTCAAAAGTAAAAAGCCTATTTGTGAAACATATTTCCGCAAATTGTTTCCATGTATTATAGCAGATATGCAGTACTTCAAAGATTCCTATATTTGTAAAATTTGTTTTGAATTTTTCAACCATCTAGAAATAATTTAACAAGAACAAAGAAAGTGAGGTTCAAAAATTAGGGCAATATTTAGGTCATTTACTTCTGCATTCACAGTATACGTCTCGTGCAAAACCTAACCTTCATCTTTGACCCTTTCAAAGCATTCACAACATTCAAACATAAATATAACTCAGCAGACGTTTCGATTATTATTTTTTCTTTTTTTTCTTCTTTTTTCACTATAATTCAACATCCTAAGAATAACATGCTTATCGTGCTCATGTTGCAGAAATCGTTTCCCGGACCGAAGTTTGATGAGGCAAAATTAGATAACGTTAGCAAACGTTACTTTCCCGACCACGTACTATCTTTCAGCGGGACAGTACGATGCAGGCGTTCCGTTACTAGAGGGTATGAAAACTAAATCGGTCATGTCCGTAAATGTATAGTGTCGTGGTCGCTATTTTAACCTGTTACTTCGAAAATTTCTAAAGCATATTAACTCAATATGACGAAAGATTAACTATGTATCACAAAGCAAGTAGCATGTTTCTTGCATCTGATATATTAAGTACATGACGTTGGAAACTATGCAAGAAAATAGAAAAACCTTAGAAATATGATTTTAACATAACCAATAACCATGTTGTGCATAAGGGCCTTTGTATCCACTGCTATCTTAGCTCAGTGGCAAAATCCAGGTTGTAACAAACACAGGAGGGTTCACGATTCGAACTCTAACATATGGGCATACATTTTATCTCCAAAGTTTTTCTTTGTTAGTCCCTGTAACGAACTAATTTACAAATTATTGTGCTCTTGAGGCTAGGCTGTATTTACGCTGCATTGCAGAATATCAAAGAAAATGGAAGGCACGGGGAATTATGATAATCTACATTTGTATACAAACGCTGCCAAAACAACGGCCCTCGTAGCTCAGTAATAAAACTCGCCGTGTTAACCGGAGCGAGAGTTCGCGGTTCGCATCCCAGGCTGGAGTCAAATTTTTTAATCCCAAATATTTAGTTTGTTAGACGCAGCAACAACACATTTACAAATTTTCTTTTACGCCTAAGTTATTACTACATGGCATTAGAAGCTATGCAAGAACAGGAAAAGCATCATGGTAAACGTATAGAACGAACGTCGACCAGAAAGTATGCGAGCAGCTATGACAATACAATCAGAAGAACCCAAACCCGTGTTCTGCAGTGGTTGCAAAAATGCACGAAGGAATAAATGGTGTAATCGCAGTGAGGGCGATTACACTAGATTCTAAAATATAAAATTTCTATTTTCTTTCCCATTCTTTGTTTCGACGAATTATTTTTTGTAGCAAAAATACGTTTTCTTTAACTCTGAAATGCTTCACAATTTAATTCCTTTCTTAATATAGGGTGCGGATATCATCTCCTTTTTGTAGCTTCTAGCAAGTGGGGGGAGCGCTTTGTAACTAGCAGTGACAGACTAATGCATCCATTGAGTTGTATTATTTATACTCCATTGGATTAAACCTACAGAATTATATTGCAGCTGTAAGTTTCCGTTGATCTACATAGGAACTCTTTAGTTTCTTATTACTTTATGTGTAAGTTTATTGTTATGATCGGATAGATTGTACAGAAAATTTAGCTGTTGAGTTCATTAAAATTATTATTTAATCTACTCGCATTCTCTATGAAATGATGTAGCAACGACTTAGCCAGAGGAGCAAAACTGCAATTTGATTCGTTACCGCGTATTACAATGTAAAAACGTTGGAATAAAACAACATAATTGTGTGCTAAGCTCGAACCGCCTTCACACAGAGTGTATTTTACCACTGAGCTACGACAATAGATAGTGAAACCTGAGTTATATATAACATACACGGCGGTACTATAAAACCCGTGGTTCCACGTGTTTTTCCTGTTGTTGCATTTCTTCAAATGACGTTTAGTTATAACTTAGCCGTAAGAGAACATTTGTAAATTGGTTATTACTGCGTTTCAATAAACTAAAAGTTCTGCGATAAAAATTTTGACTCTACACTGGGATTCGAACCGCGAACTCTCGGCCCCATCGATACAGCGTGCGTTTTACTAATGAGCTACGAGGGCCGTGCTTAGTGTGCTGCTTATATACAAATGTAGAAATTGGTTCTATTAATATCATCATTGCAGCAGTTTTCCATTTTCTTCGATATTCTCAGGGTCCAACAAGGTAAAAAATTTGGAGATATGAGGCATGCCCTATTTTAGGGCTCGGTCGTGAACCCTTATGTTTTGTTTATTACAAGCTGCATTTTGGCACTGAGCTAAGAGAGTAGCTGACAAGAGTCGCTCTTATACACAATATAGATATTTGTTCTGTTAAAATCATAATTCCAAGAGCTCTTCATTTTCTTGCATAGTTTCCAACGCCATGTAGTAAATAGCTCAGCTGCAAGAGAATTGCTACTTGCTTTGTGATACTTAGTCAATCTTTCGTCATATTGAATTAATATGCCTTAGAAATCTTCGAAGTGAGTAACAAGTTAAAATAGCGACCACGACACTATACATATACGAACATGGCCAATTTTGAATGATACTGTCCCGTGGGTACATTTACTTTCTTCAAAGATAGTACATAGTGAGTGAGCGAGTGAATGAGTGCGTGCGTGGCAGGAGGAAAGGGTTAAGGGCCCGTGTCAATAGCTAGGCTGTTTGGGCACACATAGTAAGGAGAGAGGGTGCTGTACTCCTTTAGAATTTTGATATCGACCACGAGTCGAATCCCCCCCCCCCAAAAAAAAATCTTTAGAAAAAGGTTCATGTACCTCTGTGTGTGGAGCGCGAGTCTTTGATTAGCATAACTCGAACAAAGTCACAAGTGTCAAATTTGGTGTTTACGTTATGTTCCAAACATGACAGAAGATATTAAAAAATTTCCTCAGTGCGATACTACTCTTTATATGGAACATTTTTAATGGTTTGTCTCAAAAAATGGCTCCAACGAACTTGATTAAAATACAATGTATTGAAAACATTTACGTGACAAATTAAATATCTTGAATTTTCTGGGAATAATCTTCAAGTATTCTTCATAAAAGGAATTTTGTATAATCCTGTGTAACTGGTAAGTGATAAAACGAAAGAGTGCTGGAGAAAAAATGTAATCACTTTAAAACACTATATGTTGCAAATTTGTAGCATAAGCCATTTACGAAATATACTTTATTATTATCGGTTCCAAAATTTTATTTTGTCTTATAAATCGATATTAATAAGCTTCTTGAGATTGCATAAAAAGAGTATGGAATTTTGAAGTCAGCGCATAGAGTCTAGTTCCTAGGCACTGAATATCATTATTTCCGTTATATCTGTAAGAGAAAGTGTAATATAGCAATTTCTGCAAATGTTTATCATCATTAAAATGAAGTAAGTACAAAAATAAGCGTTCGGAAGAATAGTCTGTACCTATAATAAATAATAGAGGCTAGAGAAAGTCGCGTGAGTACAGTCCAGTGCTGAGTGTCATCCGATTCTTCTTTTGTTTTAATCAGGTATCAATATTTGAATAATTATTATAAAATGATTTGTAAATATTAATGTTATTGTCATCGAGAGGAATGGCTCAGGCGGTTCCGTCTGTGACCCGCATTAGGGAGGACGGGGTTCGATTGCCGTGGCCAACCTACCTGACCCATGGGTTTTATGGGGGTTTCCCGGGTGGCCAGGTGAATGCTGGTTAGCTTAATTACATCCCCCGAATTTCCTGCTCCTCCTTTTCATCTACACTATCATTTTACATCATCTCTCATCTGTGGCCTCTTTCAGAGTAGAAGTGTCGGCGGGAGTCTCAGCGCTGCATGGCAGGATGCTATGCTCCTGGTTAACACTTCCTCCTTCGGTAGATCAGTGTCCGGTCTCCGGGCTGGCCTTGTGGTCAGGGCCACGGTGGGTGGGATGCCGGCTGTACTGGCCAACTGGTCAATTGTAGGGACCCTGCCCTCTGCACTGTCGTGACTACTTGGAACAGCCACCCTCTGTTTCCTCTCACCTCTTGCTTCCTCCCAGGGGCCTCACTTGGGGCATAGGTTTAATTGACCAAGACAAATCCGCTCCGTAGCATAAGCCAATCCAATCCAATGGTATTGCTATATTGTGAATGAGTGTGTAGTGTTTAACGCCCACTTTTAAGACATGCGGCGGCACCGCAGGTGGTGACACTGATGATACATGAAATGCAGACGGAGCACCGGTGGAATGAGATGGCGGGGGGGGGGGCAGAGATCTCGGAGAAAACCTGTCCCAGCGTCGCGTTGTTCACCACAAATCTCACATGCGGTCGCCTGGGATCGAATCCGGACCGCCTTGGTGAGAGGCAAGCGGTCTAACTGCTTGGCCAAGGTGCGGCCTTGTTATAATGTGATTTTGTAAGTCCATTTGAGTGTATAAATATGATTACAGTGTCAGATGCTGTTGTAAGAGTCTATTGACTACAATAATTTTATTATTATTATTATTATTATTATTATTATTATTATTATTATTATTATTATTATTATTATTATTATTATTATTATTATTATTATTATTATTATTATTATTATTATTATTATTATTATTATTATTATTATTATTATTATTATTATTATTATTATTATTATTATTATTATTATTATTATTATTATTATTATTATTATTATTATTATTATTATTATTATTATTATTATTATTATTATTATTATTATTATTATTATTATTATTATTATTATTATTATTATTATTATTATTATTATTATTATTATTATTATTATTATTATTATTATTATTATTATTATTATTATTATTATTATTATTATTATTATTATTATTATTATTATTATTATTATTATTATTATTATTATTATTATTATTATTATTATTATTATTATTATTATTATTATTATTATTATTATTATTATTATTATTATTATTATTATTATTATTATTATTATTATTATTATTATTATTATTATTATTATTATTATTATTGTTGTTGCTGTTTTTAATAGAATTAAAGGAAAGCATCAGCGTAATGCTACATCGCATAGCTGCACGAGTGTTTAGATAATAGTGATTTGTTCCGCCATATGTATATGTAACATTTACAGCCCTTTATACCGGCTTAAGATATTCTTTATCATACTTTTATATCAACCTTTTCAATCCCCTTTGAGGAAAATACGAAAAATCTTATCTGTTTTTCACTTTAGCGATAAACTCTAAAGTTTAATCCCAGTGCGCGAACAAGCTTGACCAATACTCATCAAACACTTCTTGGCTAATTTCCATTCTTCCCATATTCATTATTTATTCTGGCTTTGTCTTCATAAAGTGTTCAACACTTGTATTCAATTGGCAACTAAACACAACATTCTAGGAATAACTTGAATGGTTATACGATGCTGGAAAGTGTCGTTGAGGTCATTATGACAGCTTTAGAGGACACTGGTATCTTTAATTCGTCCTTGAGTTGGCTGATCACCCTGAAGATTCAGGCTGTGTTATCACAGTACCTACACGACAAACTTTACCTGTACCGAGCAGACGAGTATTAACTGTTAATACTAATAGTAGAGTCTTACGTGGGCCTTATGTCAAAGTTTGGTTTAAAGAAATAAGAAGAACTAAACGTTTAACTCACACGTTCTTTCAAATCATGCAGGTCCATTAATGTTATCTCTGAACTGCTGATATTCTAGACACTGAACTTACAGTAGCCATTGACGAAATAACAAATTTTACAATTATTTAGAACATACATCTTACTTCCACATGTGTAAAGCCAAAGCAAAGTTAAAGATAAGTTAAGTCAAAGGAAGAACACTAAAGTGAAATACAGTTTTTGAAAGGGCGCTGATGGCCATTGAGTTGATCGCCCTTAAATACAAATCATCATTATCGTCATCATCACCTCTACATGTAAGTTATATATACACCTGCATTTATCATAAAACAGCAATGCTGCGAGAGATCACTTGCACAACCATTTTGTTTTCATGTTTATCAACTGTAACTGCTGATATGACACTATATCACTTGTTGAGAAAAGTTTTATTAAAACGTGAAACTAAACCACCAGACACACAAACTGAGTATATTTGTATCGTGTTTCTCTAATACTTTCTCTTCTGACCAAACCTTAGGAGTTTGGACGGAGAGGCCTCCAACAACTGGACCGCAGCACCGCAAGGAGGTCACAGTAGGCTCTTGTTGCGATTATTTGCGCTAGCAAGGATGGGTCCCTAACAATTCCATTTCTTCTTTAACTGCCCTCTTATACCACAACGTGGTCTCAGGGTTACTCTGAACTCTGATGTGGGTTGCGGAACGGAATCTCTGGATCAATAAGAAAGAGAATCCAGGATGGGTGATCAGCCCGATGCCTGGTATGAAAGTGAAGGAAGTGGATGACAGAATGTTGGCGAGATGAAATAGGAAAGATGACGGAGCAAGTGGTGGAATGATGGCGGCGGAAACCTGTGGGGGAAACCTGAGGACCCTGAGAAACCTCGCCCCAGCGTCGTGTTATCCACCAAAGAACTCACTTTGGGGTCTCCTGGGATCGAACCTGGGCCGCCTTGGTGAGAGTCAAGCGGTTTAACTGCTCAGCCACGGCGCGGTGTAACAATTCCACATGGAGCTAAATTTGACCTGCTTAACCCCCGTGCACACTGAGGTCTCGTGGTAATCGAACCAGCTCCCACGAGGATGATCCCAGCAGGCCAACCAAACTCCTGAATGTAAAGTCACCGACCTGCCGCAACACGCCAATCACAATGGCCTGGTCATCAAACCTGTGACCAGGAAATAATTGATAGGACATTTCTGATAGAAAAGAATTAACCCAGCAATCGCTTAACGTCCCAGGGAAACCATGGTCGGGATGGAGGCCAATGAGAATCGAACTCCGCACCATCCGAATGCGAGCCTCGCAGGTTACTCCGGAGACATCTCTCTCGTTTAATGAACTATTGAGTTTTATGCAGTATTTTTCAAGTAATATTTAGTTTCAAAATTAATATACATACGCAGGAAACAAAGCGATAATACTTTTACCTTTATATAAATAAGTTTGTAAAATATTTAAATAAACTCTCTATTTGTAATAAATTAAGTACTTAAAATGGTTAATAAATACACAAACAGCGATATGTGTGATACCCATCTGTAAAAATTGTCCCAAATGTGCAAAAAGTGACAAAAATTTTGTTACCTAGTTAAATACCTACAGTAATCCTTGTACTTCAATTGCCTATAATGAATGCCTTACGGCTCTTTAAACTGTGTCACATTACTATTTAAATGGCTGACTGTAAGTGGGCGTGGAGCTTTAAATCACCTATTTTGGTGATTTTCTCGTGCTTTTAATTTTCAGCGCTTTTCAAACTATAAATTGCTCCACACAATGCAGTTTTCAAAATAGAAGTTAGAACATGTTTGTGTTTGGATAAAAAACAGTACAAAAGGAAATTTATGATATGACTTTTTGTCACCAGTGTTTGTGTAATTAAATAACAAATATATTTCTGAATAAAATATTCAAAACTAATAAAATGAGAATTGAATATTTTTAATGCTATACCAAGGGCCAGATTAAAATTTCATCTCATAAATTTAATGATAATGTATTTATAAGTATAACTGGAAAGTATTATTTTTATCAAGCTAAAATTACATCGTGTGAAACAGTTTGATTAAATGACAATAAAAACTATAAATATATTAATATCACCAGAGCTATTTTGCAAATAGCTTAAGAGTTATCTGACATTTATTTTCTCAAAAGGAGAAAATAACCCTCCAAGTAATTTTACTTAAACAAATGTAACAGAAAACTCGATTGCGATATTTCAAATTATGAGACGAACACGCTACTTTAACGTCACGGAACTGAACTGTAGGAGGTATGCTATAGTAAATACCGTTGTTCAACCTTTTCACTGCTACAGAGCGCAACCAGCAATCCCCTGGTGATAACTCGGTACTGCCGACCTTGCTCGCCTTTGCGGAATGTTTTCCGCGGAACTTCAAATCACATTAGCTCGTTTACATTCATCGATAAGACTACTAACGCTACTGAATGTAGAGGGCTCTTATTGGTTTTCTGTGAAGGCAAGACATGCAAATGGGAGACTTTTAAATCTATCTTTTCATAATTTGATGCCCATGAAAAGGATTTCTGTATACGTTAGTACTGCCTATGATGCAACATTTAAAGGATAACCTATCATCAGAACACGGGCCTCTAAATATAATTATTATTCTGGACTGCTGTATGCACGAAAATCCATTAAACATCTTTTCCCTTCAATGCTCCATGATTATGTCAAAAACTTTGTATACACATCTCAAAAATGATATCGAGAGGAATGGCTCAGGTAGTTTCGTCTGCGGCCAGCATTCGGGAGGCCAGGGTTCGATTCCCATAGCCGACCTACCTGACCCATGGGTTTTCCCGGGTCGCTAGGCAAATGCTGGATAGTTTAATAACCCCCCCCCCCCGAATTTCGTGTCCCTCCATTTCATCTCCATTATCATTTCACGTCACCATCTCTCATCTGGTGGTCTCTTTCAGGGTAAGAAGTGTCGGCGGGTATCTCGGCGGTACATGGCAGGATGATATGTTCTGAGGAAAATTACTTCCTCCTCCGGTAGGTCGGTTGCCGGTCTGCGAACCTGTGGCTGGAACCATTTCGGGACCGGCTGTCGGGACCATTGGCAAAACGGCTGCTGGGCCCGTTTTCGTACCGCAGTAGGGGGGCATTTCCGTTGTCTGGCCTGCCGGGGGGGATCCTAAGTAAAATGTAGGGACCCGCTCTCTGCACTGTTATGGCTCCTTGGGACGGCCTCCCTGTCTCCTCTCACATCATCCTTCTTCCCGAGGGTGGCCCCACTTGGGGGCTTAGGTACAATGGATCCCGACTAGTCTCCGTGCCGAATCCCAACCTAATCCTAATCCCCATAAATGATACAGAGACGATGCAATTGCTCTGAGTATTAATGAAAGCTTTGTGCGGAACATAAGCTGCAAAATTAGGTAATGCAAATTTCCACAAATGAAAGTAGGCAAATAACGCTAACCCTTATAGCACTATTTGCTGAAGTAAATAGTGTTAGTGAATGAAACAAGTATTAAATAATCTGCAGTTCAACTTAAGCGCTATTCATAAAAGGATTCTAATATGCAATTATACGTATAGTAATGAGGGCGTTAACAAGCGAAAGCAACATGGCGTTCCAATAAGCTGAAGCATTAGGTATATTTACTACCGGTCTGCGAACCTACCAAGAGATATGGCACAACGATAAAGCGTGAGGCCTGCACACGGGAGGTTCTGATTCCAATTCCTGGGACCGGCCATTCTGATCACGTGTTATTTGTTGTTTTCCTTGGTTGATTAGGCGAATGCTAGGGAGATTTCTCCATTATACTTCCTTCCCCTTTCATGTTTCAGAATAGCTTAGGAGATCTGTTGTCTGCTTGGCAAAATGCTTGCTGCTTGGAAAGTTCTTTTCAGCCCTTCCAAGTGGCAGCCTTTTCTGAGCCACATCAGGTTCTACCCGGTTCCGCCAAAGTAAAACCCACTCAGAGCAGCCGTGTATGCGAACGTGTCATCAAGCTTGGAATGATTAGGGACTTCTTCGTGTCTCTGTCGGCCGGCCGTCCTTCACCTCTTCCGCTACACATGGGGATGGTAAACACAAAAGGTCCCCTTTGGGTCGAGGTACTAGATGGACCCTCTGTTTCCTGGCCATTCATTCATAATACCTCATTTTCCCCTTTCGAGCTCAAAACATTTTGTTTGCTTTTTGGAACATTATCATACAAACCTCCAAAGTATAATAATTAAAGTGATTCTATAAAACAAGTTTATTTTCAGAGCATTGAGAACATGGACATTGTTTTTAAGTTCATTACAGTGTGCTACAAATTAAATATTTCTTCACTTAGAAATCAGCTGAACACTTAATTCGATTATAATTTCTGTTGGCAGCTCTCACGCATTCTGTAGGATTAGGTGGCTCACTTATGAGCTTGCCTACTGATACCAAGGCCACGGGTTCAAACCCGGCCCAGACTGATGGTTTTTAAGTGCGCTTAAAAGCGACAGCCCCATGTCAGTAGATTTATTGATGTGTGAAAGAACTTCTGCAGAATGAAATTTCGGCACGCCGGTGGCACTGATATGATGCTGGCACTTGTTAACAGACAAAATATACTTTTTCCCCCTCACAGACTTATTCTGTACTTGCTGCCAGATTCATGGCGGCGGAGAACGCGTCATTTGGCAGAACTCGAATTGCCCTCTGCTGTTAAGACATCCACTGTTTCATGGCCGGAAAAAAGCTTTTGGTGAAATGTGCTAAAATGGATGCTCCTTAAATACTTTGATTCTCAGCGTCCCATTCTACACATATTGTGCATGAAAGACTGCTTAATTTTGCTCAGACGCCTCTTCATCGGCTTGAGGTTCTTTTACGTGCCATAAAACTACGACACGGGACCACAGGTTTTACCTCCCTTCCGAAGGAATCCATACTAGGGATTTTTACGCCCGAAAAAAGTCCATCGCCCTCCGTCGGGCATGAATCCGTGACTTCAGGAACCAGAGTCTAGCATGTGCTGTATTTCAAAAAAGTCCATCGCCCTCCGTCGGGCATGAATCCGTGACTTCAGGAACCAGAGTCTAGCATGTGCTGTATTTCACCTGGGTGTAGGATAGGGTGCGACCAGTTTAAGTAATCTGGGAGTGGTATCTTTATTTCAAATCTTGGAAGTTAAAAATGCCGAACAGATGGAACAACATTACTTCAGTCATAACACGTGATTTCGTTCGGAACCGTTGCAGCAAGTGGTTCCAACTGAAACCACTATGCCCGAAAGGGTTAACGTTTTCCCTGGTTAATGTACTAGTGACCGGCAAGAAATACTAACGATTCTTAGATGCACTTAGTTCGGCTGATGCTTCCACCGAGAAATTAGGTAAATGATCGTATTACCTATTGTATACAATAGGCGTGTTGCTTCTAGCATCTAATGTGAATCTGTTAATTTAAGAATCCCCAGTGATGATACCAAAACTAACTGTATGGTTCTCGACTTCACTTTAACGTTTTATTTATTGCTAGCAGTAGGTCCGACAGATCCGCTCGATTTATTACGTTAAATGCGGAGACTCTTCTCGAACTTACTGTCTCTGTCTCTGTCTCTCTCTCTCTCTCTCTCTGTCTCTCTTGGCTCTTGTTGCGTAGACGTTTCTCTCCCTCACTGAACTTTCTATTGTCCATTTTATAATTAGATGACATCGTGTCCGCCTCGGTAGCGTAGATAGTAGCGTGTCTGCCTCACGTTCAAAGGGTCCCGAGTTCGAATCTCGTCAGGGTGAGTTACCTGGATAAGTTTTTTCCGTGGTTTTCCTTATCCTGAAAGACGAATGTCGGGTAACTGTAAGCTCTATGGACCCTGGGCTCATATGGGCATCATTTCATTTATCGTTCGATATAACAACGTTGAAGGACGCACAATTTAAAAAAAAAAAGAGACATGATAATTAAGGTTTTCTCAAGAGTAAAGCGGAACCAGTTTCTATAATGTGATTTACCCCATGTGTGGACGGTATACTAATATCTCTGATTGGCCTAAGTTAGATATGAATCTACCGGATGGAACCGGGTAGATTCTACTCCATCTATAAAAAATGTGATTGCATGAATAATATTTTATATATGAATTGCGCATTACAAAATGTGTGACAACTATTAACGTGATTATGATATGCGAAACAATGGTTGCGGGATGTAAAATTAGTATTTATTCGTTGTAGATTTAAGAGTTGAATATTCAATTACCAAAAATTACATTTATAATCGGATGACGACACTCTGTCAATGTTCCATTCCGCAAGCCCACCTTCGAGACCTTTTTCGGCCCATTCTCAGAATAGCTACCTATAAATAGGGAGGACTCTCACTACATTTAGATTTGGATAAAATGGCAAACTTTATCATCAGAGATGAAATTCCGGATAGTTAATTGCAAAAAAACTATAATCTGTAACTCTTTTGATGTATAGCAATAATGTTATTGATTATTATTTTATATACACACATTGTGTTCTAGGTCTTCTTGGGAAACAAGCCAGGTGAAAAGACGATTAGAAATAGACGTTTCGGGAGCGTACAATGCTGCCATCTTCAGGATGATGTACGCTCCCGAAACATCGATTTCTAATCGTCTTTTCACCTGGCTTGTTTCCCGAGAAGACCTAGAACATATTCATCGCCAGGAAAGCTTCAGGTCTTATTTTACACACATTGTGCTTGAAATCTGTTGCTATTACTACTCATTTATGTGAGTAAACATTATGAACCTAGAGTTAATGTTTGACTTCAGCAATTTGTTGTTTTAATAATGAACAATTTTTATCATATTGTCCAGAATTTTTAATCAATAAGTTTTACAAATCAGCACCACTGGTCCCTTATATTCTTATGGACACATGTTGCTTATTGGTTATTCCTTCTTATATTTTAACCATGAGAACATCTGCATTTTTAAATTACAGATAATAGTGGTAGCATTAAGAATTAAAATATTACTGAAGACAAAAAGAATGCAATGGGCTACTGAAGAACGTGCTTCCATATCAACATGTTACTTATAAATTACATTAGTATATAGTATATGGGAAGATGTTCGCAGCATGAAAATGTTTGTTGTGGGGAAAAAATAAAAGCGGAACTGAAAATTATGGGTTTGTATTAGAATTAAGTATCTTGTTCAAGGAATATTAACTGTGAAGTAATCGACGTTTGCAACATTTGCTGCGTTGATTTTCCTGTTTTTAGACAAGCTCGCTGCAAGCGTATGCAGTTTGTGAGAGATGCTTGTTGTGGGGTTTAAATAAATGTAAGAGCGCCTGCTGTGAAATTCCGTTCTTGCATACAAGAAATGTGAAAGCTACAGTGATTCATTACTCCACTATTGCTTGTGGCGTTTAGTTTCTTCGCAATAATGACAGCAATAAAAACCTACAAGTTCTTCAAGATATACGAGCATTCCATTGCAATATACTGAAACCTAATGTAAAATACTAGCAGAAAAGTTAATGTTGCCTCTTAAATTTACAGAATATAAAACTGTGATTCTTCTGCAAAGTTAATGCGATATATAGGCTGTCAATAATAGTCGTTTTAATCAAAGAATTGTTACTCCGAATTCACAAAATATAATAGTAGGTAACAGAGTAACATAGGGTACAACTATGTTTAAGAGGATTTAACGTGTACTTATTGCATACTATTTATTAAGAAATTGCAGAATAATATTATTATACCATTTTAGTAGTTACATATAGTGAGAAGGCGCGTTTAGAATTATCCTTTAAGGATATCTATATCTAAAACTTGGTCAAAATTTTCAAAAATTAAAAAATTACTTTTACGTCTAAAATACTTTGAATTTTAGCTTCAATTACATACGGCTGGTCCCGTAGCTCAGTCGGCCGAGCACCTGCCTGCCGTGTTAGGGGTCCCGGGCTAGATTCCCGGCGGTGGGGATGGGAATTTTTCTGCGACCAAGATAATTCCTCATCTTCCCCAGAGTCTGGAAGTATGAATGAGAGTGTGAATGTGTGCGTGATCTAATGATTAAAACCCAACGAATACGAGTTAACACCTTCGATATGTTCCAAAGGAGAACGGCCGACGAAATGACCATTGCAGTTACAGGCGGGGTATAAATGAAACAACATAAAATTACATACCACAGCATAGCCCCTTAAAGCTGGTACACGTGGCCATTTAAATGTCCTTGAGCACGCAACCTAATGGCCTGTATTTACTTTCGATCCTTTTACTGTACTTTGATTGTTGTCACACTTTTGCTCATTCAAAACTATTCACAAGAAAACTGTTCACATGATGAAACTTGTCACAGAAGTGCGAAATGATTACTTTCATGCGCTATGATCATTTCTGTCTACAAAAAAAAAGTATAATTTTCAATCAGTTTAGAAGTGTGTACCTAGAGACAATTAAACTCTCATGACGTTTATATATATCACATACTAATTAAATAAGTAAATGCTTGGTTAAGACAATATATAATTGCGAAACACAGGGTCAGTCAATAATTATTAAACGGGTAGGAATTCGTTGAACATATGCACAATAATTGTCTGAAAATATTGTTTATACATATGTAATGAGACCTGTATATATTTACTAATTTCCAACAGAACCCCTCAGTTTCAAAAATATTTATAACCTATAAATATCTGACGTTAATAATATTGATTATAGAACTATAGTTCATCAAAGGTGTGATAAAACATTATCCATAGATAGATACACAAACTGAAAATATGTATAAGTAAACACTGACCTTTTCAAGCATTCTGTGTATAACTGGTAAGACGTAAATGAAACATATAATTTCTACAATGCCATTTTTGTGGTAAAATAGTAAAAATATTACTAGTGCTTGCCTTACAATTGCAGCTGTCTTATAAAAACTTCCCCTTCTGTGTGAATCTGGCGTTTGGTGGCTGTAAATCTGCGAAATATCCTCATGAGATGGAACATTTTGGAAAAGTTGGCGGCTTTTTAAATACACTTCAGCTGTGACTTCTAAAAGTACAATTCAATGATTCTGGAGTTTACATAAATTGTGGACGGTGGCCAGAAATAAGAATAAGGCAGACAAAACACAGTTAATTAATTATGAATGATACTTTAAGCAATGACCTAAATTAAAATGGTTAAATTTGCGATAAATGGCTTTTAAAGGTCAATGGGGTTAATCTACTATATTAAGATCGATGCGATATATAAAAAGCGCCAAGAATAAAATAAAAGGCACATTCCAATTAAGAAAGCGAAAGTTGCTATGCTGTACTTTTAAGAGACCAAAAGTGTTGATCCATAACGAAGCAGTATTTGTATAAATTACACCTAAAAGGAAAAACTCTCAATTAATTGTAGTCTTAATGACTTCCAAAAGGATTCATTCATACCTTACTTCCCATTTTGATTAAGTGTATTATTATTCTTCAAAATATTTCATGTTACCAGAACTGAATTTACGCTGTACATTTATATAACGCTATATCAACGCTATGGATTTAAGGTATTGCAATGTTTCGTTTGTTTGTTCACTATAACTAAGGATAGTGCTTTCTCGTAAATAAAATATAAGAGCGAAATACTCATAAAAGCTTGCACTGTTGTATCTTCCTTTTTCACAATCTATTAAGCAGTGTTTAATATTTTGAAAATGCGAAAATTATACTAAAATGTGATATAAATTCGAAATTTATTGCAATCCATTGAATTTTTAAAAAATATGTATAAATAAAAGTGAAAACGTGTTTATTGAATGTTTAGTACGACAAAAGATTGAGCCGTCACCTGGAAGAACACGAGCAAACACTTTTTCCCGTTCTCTCCCAGGCGACCGCAAAGTGAGATTGGTGGTGGATAACACGGCGCTGGGGCGGGTTTTCTCCGGGACCTCCGGTTTCCCCCGCCATCTCATTCTACCGGTGCTCCATCTTTATCTCATGTATCATCAGTGTCACCAACTGCGGTACCGTATGTAGTAAAAGTGGGCGTTAAACACTATACATTTCATTTCAATTTTCCCGTTCTCCTGATAGGTTGGTGAACCTTTAAGTCCTGTCGACGCTAGTGCATATTGTCAGTAAATCTGAAGATTTAAGTGAGAGTGAAATAAAGATGCCATTTTCTCCAGTTATTAATATGGACTGTCATTTTCCCTTCACATTCCCACGAAAAACAAAGGAGCATACCGTCTGTAGTCGATCGAGATGATTGAACGCGTGAGGTCGCGAGATCCAAGGTAGCCGCCCACTCTTGCCATTGCTTTTTCCGTGGTTTTTCCTGGTCGGCAAGGCAAACGCTGAGACGGCATCTTCTACCACAGGTCTCCTCTCTTCACCACTTCCTCACATTTCATCTCCCTTAAGGTTACAGGTTAACTTCGGGCATGTGTGTCAGTCGAGAGCGAACAGATGAAGCAGATATTTTCGGCCTCTTCAGATGGTAACCGTTCGAGCCTCCACGCTGGCTAGAACTTTCCCCGGTGCCCGCTTGTGGGAGACTATCAGCCACCATCCGAGGTCCCTCCAAACGATAGGAAATACTGTGTCTGGGCTGCCGGTCCTGCAGCCCATTCGTATCCTGTGGGTTCTTTCATCTCACCCGTTCCTCCAGGAGATATATATATATATATATATATATATATATATATATATATATATATATATATATATGCAGAAAAGATGCACTGGTCTCGAGGTACCACGTGTCTCTTCCTTCACCTAATTTAATCTTAATATAATCTAATCTAACACTGCTTACAAATGTAGCTGACTGTCAGTTCAAACAGCAGATTTTGCGTAAGAAGTTCTACAATGTACTTGCGATCGTACCTAATGCTGACAAATATATCAGTAAATACAATTTAACCGTAACGACAAGATAAAAAACAGAGGTATGTTCTAGAATTTCATGCAATATATACTGATGTGTGAGCTTGCGTAATTTAAATTAATATTGTGCTTTGTCTTTTTATTATTCCGGTTTTGCACCAGAATTTTTCATTTTTCGCCTTCAACTTCTATCAAATCTACTTTTTCTTTCTGTGTACCTTTGGAACATTATGCCTATCCACAATGGTGTCATTGTCACCTGTCACTTTGGATGCACATGCACGCACGCACGCACGCACACACACATTCTCATTCATATTTCACTGGTGGTTGAGGAATATTCTTGGCCACACCCGCAACTTAGAAACGAACCCGATAGCCTTCCCTCAGTACAAAGGTGCTTTACCGACTGAATTATGAGGCTACTGCAGTACGATTTACTCATATTATGGTAGGTATCCAGAACGATTTGCCTGTTGAGATATTAGGCATCAAATTCCTATGAAGTAGGTATTTAACATTTACGAATTATGCTTTTTATTCTGCAACATCTTATGATGTGCATATGGTGTTAACTCTGAGAAATGTAAATAAAATACTAATACTCCAAAACAAAGCTTACGCACAACACCTGGGTTTAAGTATAATTCCCACTGTAAACCTTTTTTTATCAGTGAAAACATTTTAGACGTCATCAGCCTTCTACCAATTACAAAGTGGTGTTAATCGTTTGCTATTAATATACACATATCTCCTTGTTTTATTCTAATTTCCGTTTGTTTTAACTAACTTTGTTGTAGCCTCTAACTTGAGATTTTGCTCGATAGAAATTGATATTTTTCAGAAAGAAATTGTTAAAGTAGCATTCCTTTTGATCACGCTCACTGGCAAATTGTAATTTAAATGAAGTTCAACAAAAAATTAATTGCATATTGCAGGAACTGAATTTATACCTGATTATTATGATAAAAACGGAACTTCTTGCAATACTAAACGTAAACTATATAGCATTACAGCAGAAAGCACGTTTCCAAAGACTTTTTTTATTATTTTTTTTATTTTGACACTTAAAGGTACTGGAATGCTTACAAGTTCACAGTTAAACGGTAGTTCTGGCTATAAACATTGCGCATTCACTCACAGTAGTCATAAAGTTCACTGGTCTAAAATTTCAATAGTGTCAATAAAGTTATTTAACCTCCAGCACCTCCTTCCGTGATAGAAGGCAAAAATTAATGGGAATGTCACATTTTAGCAAGTCGGAAATTGCGCCACCAGCCACTTCATACGATACAGGCGGTTAGTTGCTAGACTTCCCACTGGTAGCGCTGCAGATCAGACAATTCCGCAATCGCTATTGCGTCATGCTTCCGCAGATCGGGAGCACGTAATTTCCCCCCCCCCCCCCCCCCCAAGAGGCTGGATCTTTCGACATTCCGAGCATTTACATGCTGTTAATTTTTAATATAGTTTTAATTCATTGCTTTATGTATTTATTAATGCAGTTCTATCGTTACTGAAGTCTAACGCAAATAAGTGACTTACATTTCCAATACGTACAAACACAAATCACTGTGGAACAAATCTGAATTTCTACGGATATCACTGTTTTGGGAACATTAGCGATAGCGAGGTAAATATAAAAACGTTATTGAATGACTAAGTTAGATACTCACAACACGAATGCCTATTTTCAAGTACAGATAGTGAAACGGAGAACAACTGGATTAAAGCACCAGATTGCATTGAGTCAGAACGTTAACATCCCACATCGATGTGAGAGTTCGAAGGTAATTTAACTTGCGTTTCCATGAAGATTAATGCAGTCTAAGATGTTATTACGGGATATAATTAAAATATGAATCATGGACAGAATTCTCTAACATAATGAGTATCACGTGGTTTGTTTCAACCTTGATTTTTTTTTTTAACCAAGGGTGTATGTATGGTTTGATGAAACGGTATTTTCAACAGAACTTGTTCAGTTGTTCTAAACTTTACAATTACAACTTTTCAGTTCTGTTACCTCACAGAAGGTAGAAGTCGTGGTGAAATATACGAAATTACAGTTATTCACTGCTGTTCCAAAGCAGAACAGAATTAAGGGAACACGAAAAGGCATGATTTACTAAGCCAGAGTCGGAATGCGCGGTGCTTAAAAACACCAAGGGTCTCCGGTATTCCCATGGTCTCCCTTGGCAGTAACTGGAAATTTCGGTTCTAAGATGACGTTTGCGGAATCTATCCTGTTGCGTTTAAAAATGAACGAGCAGTAAATAGAAGAGCCATTGTAATGCCGCGGTGATTAAGGGTATTTTCTAAATAGGTGTTAAACCATATTTTTCCTACTGCTGTAAAATATGCAATACAAAATCTAAGTTTTTCCAACTCTCGTTATTAAGAACCGCAAAAGGAAGTGCTGTAATGCTTAATGTGTTTTGTTTATGCATGAATGTACGTGCAGAAGTTAGTGAGCGTTGGAGGAAAAATAGTTACATTAACTTTTCCCCCAACAACCATTCCCGATGAGGTAATACATCAACAAAGCAAATTTAAGCATACAGCAAGTTACTACTTAACTCGTTTACATTTGCCCAAAGCAGTACCGATAGGTTTCAATAACGCCGCATTTTTTTTTCGAAAAGACGCGCAATTATTTACTATAGAAGAAGTAATGCATATACACACAAAAAGGCATATAACTAGCATAGCATGACCTTCGTTTACTTTTACATATGCAGTCTCCCCTTTCGCTTTGCCAAGGAGCCGGAGAACTTAAAACTAGGAACTACTGTAACCGGATTACCTTCACATTAATTCACCCAAAGCTATTTAGCGTCCGCAAAAAAATAAGCTTAAAGTAATGCAATCTGTGACGTGTAATAAATGATCATAGACTCACCTGTCGCAGGGAGGAGGTAACTTCTCTCCAAAAACTAGACAAACTGAGCAGACTAGCCAGAAGGAAACACATATACTTTTTCCACCCATCTTCCAAACCACACGCATCAGCTGTTCCTTTCTTTTCCTTTCAATATTGTGGCACTGCACCGGCACACAACACTTTCAACCACTATTTCTTACGTGTCTTCAGTTCTTGAACAATGGTTCCGCTTTTCTCTGCTGGAATTTGGCGTTTGTGACTGGAAGTCATTCATCTCCCGGGCGTGTTCATTGCTGCTCCTGCACAAGAAATACGTGTATTAGAATGCGAGCGAGCGAGCGTAGGTACACGATGCTGTCAGTCCGCGTTAGCGACTGGACTGGTTACCTCACACCAGTGTGCACCAGTGTTAGCTGACGAGATATGGTTTCACTCGCCCAGCGCAAGCTCGGCAAGCTCGTTGTAACAGGTTACTCGTTCCTTTCCAGACTGCGCTGTGTGAACGCATATGCGGCGGCCTTTAAACTACAGAGGGTCAGACCATTACATCAGCCAAGCGCAACATGTGACTGGTTGAGAATGAAGACAAGCCTCCTGTTGCGCGTCATCCCATTGGCTAAATCAGACACACCTCCGATTCCTACATCTTAGCGATTCTTGCTGCGTCACACAGATGAATCTGCTCGAAACTGGCACTGTGCCGGGGGGTCGAACCATTGTTGAAGTTTAGCAGGGAAGGGGGAACGGCTAGGATGATCACGCGATTTTACCTGCGCGTACATACTTCCTATGCAACAGACGCGCGCCTACTCACTCACGTTTTCTGTTTAAGGAATGCATTTGTGTTTATTCATCGTTCTTAAGAATGACATTAACATCAATAAAGTATTATAAGTGCTTAAAGAGGCTATCGTATACGTTCCATCATTCAGTCTCTCAAAATACACAGAATTCTATGTTTTAGACAAGAACAACTGCACAAGATAATTGTAAAAGAAATCAATAACAATTTCGAATATACGAAAACATAAAACACTGATCAGCACTTATTGTCTTGGTATTTACCTTTCATCAAAACCATCCAAAGAAGAACACAAATCCTAAAATCAGCTTTTTATTTCTAGATAATCTATATACAGCTATGTTTTATTTACTTGGCCCATGTAACACGTGTTTATTATGATGGTACTGACAGCTCAGAGATATTACTTAAATTATGGTGAAACATTTGCACATTCTGTGTTGTAGAAAGTAGCAGAACTTCTGAATAACTGCATCTTAAGACAGTTTTGATTTGTGTTTATCTCGAATTTTGCTTTAGCGTACTTAATTCACTTTTATTATATCTCCGAGTGTATGTTTCCTAAAAACAGACCCAAATGTATCATATGTGAATAGTTGTAAACTTTCATTTCCTCTCTCTCTCCTTCTCTCTCCGGGCCCAAATGACCTTGTTGTCGACGGGCCCTAAAACACCACACACTCACTCACACCCTTCTCTCTCTCCTTCTCTCTCTCTCACTCCTTCTCTCACTCCTTCTCTCCTTCTCTCTCACTCCTTCTCTCTCTCCTCTCACTCTCTCTCCTTCTCTCTCCTTCCCTCTCCTTCTCTCCCCCTCCCCCTCTCTCCCTCTCTCCCCCTCTCTCTCTTTATCTCTCTCCCTCTCTCCCTCTCTCCCTCTGGCGTTCTCTCGTTCTCTCGTTCTGTCTTTCTCTCTTTCTCTCTTTCTCTCTCTTTCTTTCTTTCTTTCTTTCTTTCTCTCTCTTTCTCTCTCTTTCTCTCTTTCTGTCTTTATCTTTCTTTCTCTCTCTCTTTCTTTCTCTCTTTCTGTCTTTCTCTCTCTTTCTCTCTTTCTTTCTCTCTCTCTCTCTTTCTTTCTTTCTTTCTCTCTTTCTTTCTCTCTTTCATTCTGTCTTTCTTTCTCTCTTTCATTCTGTCTTTCTTTCTCTCTTTCATTCTGTCTTTCTTTCTCTCTTTCATTCTGTCTTTCTTTCTCTCTTTCATTCTGTCTTTCTTTCTCTCTTTCTTTCTTTCTTTCTTTCTTTCTTTCTTTCTTTCTTTCTTTCTTTCTTTCTTTCTTTCTTTCTTTCTTTCTTTCTTTCTTTCTTTCTTTCTTTCTTTCTTTCTTTCTTTCTTTCTTTCTTTCTTTCTTTCTTTCTTTCTTTCTTTCTTTCTTTCTTCCTTTCTTTCTTTCTTTCTTTCTCTTTGTGCCTCAAAGGACAACTGGGCATTTTAATAAAATTTATAAGGTAATAACGAGTAAAAATGTGTCAGTTTTGTGTTTCATTACTGTAGTTGCATTCCCTATCGTTTCTTTTCAATTTATTTGATGAAACATAGCTCCAGAAATAATTTTAGCAGCTTCCATAATCTACTTCTGGTTCATGCACAACCATCACGCGCAACTTCGAAATTCTTACGTATGTTTTTGTGCAACATTAAAATTTACATCGTTTTGAGATTAGGCAGCACAAGAAGTGTGTGGTGACCACCTAACACACACACCTCAGAGGGTGTTCTTGGCAAGCACGTGAGATGCAAACAAAAGGGTCTGTTTCGAGGTTGCTCTTGAGCGCGAAGCGTGCCTATTTTTCCTTTGTTTAGAAACCGGAGTTCGACTGTTTTAACATGTACCTACTGTAAGTTTCTATTAATGGAAACATCAAGCTCGCGCACCGCCAAGAATATAATTTAGCTTCATTAATACGTTATAAAATTAGTTATATAAAGAATGTTATTGATTTACCTTCACAGCAGTTTGTTATTACCCTAAACGTGCGATTTACTGTAAACATCAACGATAACTTGCTTTTAAAAGTATTTACAAATGTAAATTACTAGTTAAAGACAGTAAAATACCCTTCTTGTCTCTTTAGACAATATATTTAGTTTTATTTGACTTTATCTAAAATCTTTTCGTAGTATTCTGATAATATGCTGGCCTCTGTTATCTTTATCAATTGCTTGCTTCCACTCTAAAGATCGCTGTCGTTAAATTATCTATAAAAGGTATACATCCATGTTTATTTTCCTAGTTATTTTTTCATTCGTTGTCTTTTATAATAAAATGTGTTCAAAGAATGAACCAAAAATGTTGTTAGAGGGATTTTGTAAGACAAGTAATCTATATTATTACATGGCAGCATGTCGGAATGTTAACCAAAACACGCCAAATGATGTTTCCCAAACTATGTACCTGTGACCCTCCGACAGCGTGGGCTAGGCAAGTGGCTCTTTTCTAGGTAACCTAATTACGCTGACCATGAGGCGTTTTATCTCTATTTATTGGCGTTAAAAACTATGCTATCACATAGTATCTGTGCCACAAAGTCATCATCTTGGTTGAGTGTCGTTTTGAAATGTTCTGTACATCAGCAGGGCCCAGAATAGATATCATATATATTTTTACTGCTGCATCACAGACATTGCTACTTGTTCGTAAATCCTTATCATGGTCCCATATTATGAAAATCGCTATCATGCCATTTCCTATTTTAGAGTTTTTTTAAAGGTTTTACCTCATTATTTTGTCTTTTATTTTTGTGCTGTTTTATTTACGTCAAATGAACTCAGGGTGCATAGAGCTTAGTTACCCGGAATTCAACTTTCAGGACAAGTCAAACTCCGGAAAAAACTTTATCCAGATAATTCACCCTGACCGAGATTCGAACTCGGGACCTCTTGAAGATGAGGTACACACGCTCCTTGGGCCATTTGCACATTTAATCTATAATTTTCTCGCAGTTAAATTCGATATACGAGTTCTATGCTAACGTTTTACCTGACAATAATTTTCAAACAGGGGAAATGTAATTATTCAACTAAGATGAGCAACTTTGTACGTCTCTCATTTATGGAAAGAAAAAAAAACATTGCTTTTTAATGGTTAGCGTGAAAAGGGCTTGCGGGTGGAGTAGTTATTGTTATTAAAGGAGCAGACATAGTTACGAATTCCTGTCATAAACTAGCGATGAGACAGGCAGTTTCCCCCTTTTGTATCAATAAATGTGTACAGTCTGTTGTAATTATCCCTGCTCTTGTGTTCTGTCATAAGTTGGTAAGTCTTCATTTGCTATGACTTTTGTATAATCTAAGATCTCAAAAAAAGCAACTTATTCTTATAAATATTTTGTCTCTACTTGTATGGCTGTAATGCCTTTGTATAATAGCAGATTATCATACGATGGTTTAAAGTATGACTTTATTTCGCAATCTTACGAACAAAATAAAACACCTTTTAGCACGTGTGGCATACACTATTTTTAAACAGCACTCGAATTTGTAAAATATCAATAACATTATACTAATTCCAGGAACTAAGAGATAGCGAGATTCTTGAGAAAAGAGCAATACGTTATAGACTGGGCAGTGGTTCTTGAACACTGAAAGATTCAATCAAAGCTTTGATACGCCCGCCTCGGTAGCGTAGATGGTAGCATGTCTGCCTCACGTTCAAGAGGTCCCGAGTTCGAATCTCGGTCAGGGTGAGTTACCTAGATAAGGTTTTTCCGGGGTTTTTCCTTATCCTTCAAGACGAATGTCGGGTAACTGTAAGCTCCATGGACCCTGGACTCATTTGAGCATCATTTCACCCAAATCATTCACCGTCCGATATAACTTAACGTTGGGGCGGACGTAAATTTAAAAAAAAGCTTTGATGCGAGTCTCTTACCTGTTTTCCCAAGCCGTCAATGGCAGTGATATCTTACTGTGATGACTTCACCCTCTCAAATATCACTAGATTGTTTGTTTCACGCCTCGCTATTCAGGAAAGCCTTACAATCTCCAACAAATTCTATAGTTCCAGAAAGGTTTTCACTTACACACAACTCTAAGTTAACCAATTTTGCCTTTAATCATATTTTATTTCTACTACGTCTGACATATCTTCGTCTATTGTGCCATTATCACTGTCACCCTCGTCACTGTTTCCATCCCTTTGTCTTCAATTATAATTCTTTTAATTCTGCCTTCCGTTCTTTGGCGGCACAACATTTCATCTTCCATTTTAAAGGTTACATTTCTGCAAGCAACCCATTGTTTGGCATCTGTCCATATTAATTCTATAGCATTCAGATCCGGGTGTTACAGAGGAAACCTTAAGGTTGCATAATTGTATTCTGACAATATTCGGTCAATCAAAAAGTTCATCTTAGTAGGCGTGTTGGCCAGAATTAAATCATACAATTTTGTTTTGGTGCTATTTTCATCAAACGGCATATTGTAATTCTATAACCAAGAAAACATAGCTATATCTTCTTAAAGAACTTGACGTTGGAGGCTTATCCACTTGTGTATTATGATAAGAGGCATTACTTACTGCTAACACTGAGTTAAGGGGTACATTTGGAATTAACATTGTGCGTAACCATTTGACATAATTTTCACTATTCATTTCTTTATGAACACTTAATATGCGCACGACAATGTCACACTACTTTACAGTCAACTGTACTCGGGAGGGGGGGGGGGCAGACGATTCACACGGCGTGTTGCATCAAGTAAGAGGAGTGATAAGTTCGCCGAGTATAGGAGTTGGAGAAAGAAGGTTAGACTTGGACTCACTGACTGTTCTATCGGTGAAACTCAGTATTCCAGAACCATTGCGCGACTTATAAAAACAAGCTAAGCACACGTATGCAGCAAGATGGCAGTCTTTTCATAGAATATAATCTTTCAGGCATATAAACTTCAGACTTTTACTTTAAGAATGTTATAAACTCGTGGTACTTACGAATCACTTGATATTTCTTGAAATTAAGGCAAACTTTGATACTTAACTAGGTAATTTACCCACAATAATGAAGCTTGCCATTGCTTATTTTTCTGTTCGAAGTAAGCCAATTAAACAATTGCATAGAAATTATTTTAGTCATGTTCTACCAGATAATGAAACACTTAAATGCTACTCTGTATTACTTTCTAGATCTTTTTTGGTTGTAGTCCTAGTGTTATTATTTCTGTGGTTTGCGTAATTACAACTGGTTCTATTTCATTTTCTTTCAAATGTCGTGATTTAATCTTTATTAGGTTTTACAAGATAAAAACGATAACATTTTAGATCAAAGAAAGAAGACGGCTCCTAATATAACGTATAGGTTATCTTTACAGCGAGCTGCGATAAACTGGAGTACGGTGTTTTTAATGTGAACAGATAATGCGAGTGCCATGTGATTCGATTTGAACCAAAGTTGGTCACAATGGGATGGTATAAAAATGCTATCGCTCTATTACAATAATCTAAAATGTTTAGTTCGTGTCATCTAATTTTAAGTTCCGATTTCAGTTTAGAGTGCCTAAAATTAATTTATAGCATCCTGTATGTGCATTAATTTCAAAAAGACAACATAAATATGGTTTTGGTGAATATTTTGTAATAAATAGTCATTTTAAACAGTTTTATTAATTTTGTATCCATTTTTCCAAAGCTTTAGGTCGTTAAAAAGCCGCTCTCTATGTATCGCCAATCACCATACATGTCGACATCCTCAGACGGATAAAAATATCATAGCATTAGTTCCGTTGCTTGCCAGAGGATTCTGGATAATGTTGAATGTGACGATTACGTGATAACATTAACGCAAAGAAACAGCCTCAGTACAGTAAAACCTCGTTAACCCGGACGTCTTTAACCCGAACGTCCGGATAACCCAGACCAGTTTTGAAAAAAAAAAAAAAATAGCGTAGTAAATGAAGAATTGTTTCACAGACGATAAATAATATTCTGAGTACATTACTCGAATTATCTTGCCAGTGGGCAAGACAAACTTTGATAAAGTCATGGCAAAATTGTGGCATGGCGTGTGTGACTTGCCAGAAAATAAGATTGAAGAATAAGAAAAAATAAGTGTGGTAGAAGATTTTATAGACATTTATAAAATTATCGATGGCTGTTCTGATGTTGATGAAGACTTTGACAATTGGTTGCCAATCAACAATGATGGAGGTTATAAACCGATTACAGTCGAAGGCATTATTGCATCAAGCAATGTTGTCGAAAATGAAAATGAAGAGTATTAAGATTCAGACAGTGCTGATGAACCAGGTGGTTATGACCCATGCACAAGCAGCAGCAAACAGTGTAATTCATACATAAGTGTTTAGATGAAAGTTTGTCGATAGTAATTTCTAAAATATACTAAAAATATTTCGGATATGTACACGTTTTTTTTTATCGGTTTCCGTCGTTCTCTGGATAACTCGGATTTTCGTAACTCGCATCGGCTCTGGTCCCAGTTGATCCGGGTAAACGGTTTTTTTTTTTTTTTTTTTTTTTTTTTTTTTTTTTTTTTGCTTGTTCCATTCTTTAACTGCTATGGTCATATCGGCGGCCGTTCTTCTTTGGAACATACCGAAGGTGTTAACTCGTTATCTTTTGGTTTTTAATCATTACATCACGCACACATTCACACTCTCATTCATACTTCCAGACTCTGTGGAAGATGGGGAATTATCTTGGAGGGAGAAAAATCCCCACCCCCACCGCCGGAAATTGAACCCGGGACCCCTAGCACGGTAGGCAGGTGCTCTACCGACTGAGCTATGGGGCCAGCCAAACGAGGTTTTATTATACTTAGAAATGGATTATTGTTCCAACGGGAGGATAAGATAAAGAATTGTTAAGTTGTAACAAACTTCTCTTTCCACCAATTGAGGTGACTGTTAAAGGAGACGAAAAGCGTCGTTTATTCCTTCCATTCATCCCGGTAGTCTCCTGCAGGAAGTGACAGCATTGCCTTCAATGGGCACGACCTGCAGCGGGACATGCAAGTGGAACATTAGGACGTAATTCTTTCAAGTACTACCTTGTAGTCTGGTGCAAAAAACAAGTCGTTTACTTCCTTGATTGCAACAGGGAAAGGAATAACACTACTCTACAGTTAATGAACATATTAAAGGTTTTGGCATCTATCGTGTAAACGTACAGTTATTGCACACGAGCTTCTTATACGTACAGGCTACGCAACGAAAGGAGACTCCTCCTGCAATACCAGTTACATAGATCTATTGCGATTACCATTCCAAGGAGGAACGGATGAAGTGAAGGAACCATAGAAATATAGGTCATAGGCAGTATCTAAGGCTTCTAGGTTCGAAGAACCGTTTCATGCTGCAGCTGCCAAGAGAGGGGATGAACGACCGTCGAACAAGCAGCCCTCTAGTGTCAACGGAAAGTACTCTTTCCTTTAAGCAAGCATCGGCGCCATAAATGCCACAAACTTAAAAGCACTCCAACGTTGAAAGGGAAATGATGAAAAAGATATCGTGGTAAATAAGAAACCACCCCAGCGTTCACTATCCGCCAGGTAAAACTACGAAAAACGCAAGTTCAAAGTAAACTGTTCATGGGAATCGACCCCGAGAGCTCCTTAATTGCAAGTTTCACACATTACCGTGGAGCCAACTCATTTTCTCATGAGTTCCTTACTCGAATAGCCATTAGATTAGATTAGACTGAGTAAAGAGCTTTAAAGTAGAGAACTGCAATATATTCTAAATATACACTACATACAATACTACTGTACAATATACACTACACTTTTTCGTAGTCTCAGAATGTACTCTCTTGCAAATGCACTATTTCCTTCCATGTGCACATTTTAACACTGCAATATTTTTTGAGCTTCGCTGAACATTTTATCATTGTCATCTTCTTTTACTTGTACCTGCTCCGTTTTCGCGATCCCAAAAATGATTTCCATTTTCTCCCTTTACGAGGATTGCAATGGTCCTATCGACGGCCATTCTCCTGTGGAACATATGGCGATGGTGTTATCTCGTAGACGTTGGGTTGCTGGTACTTTGGATTTTTCTTTTTCAATCATTAGATCACGCACTCATTCACACTCCAATTCATATTTCCAGACTCTGAGGAAGATGGGGAATCATCTTGGTTGGAGAAAAATCCCCACCCCCCGCCGGGGGTCGAACTCGGGACCCCTCGTACAGCAGGTGCTCTACCGACTGATCTACGGGCCCAGCCCTGTACCTTTTTATTAAAACGGGTATTGTTTCTTCACTCACTCTGTCATATGCTCTATACAATTCTATTTATTTTATCTTGTAAATATACCCAATTACGCTCGAAATTTTTCATTTCTTATTAAATTTCCTCTGCTGTATTCATCACCCCCTCTAAGAAACCTCATTTCACCTGATGAACGCTGAGTCTGCCACGGTTTTATAATATTTCGAGTTTGCTACTTTCCTTTCTTACTATGTTTCTGCATATGAGCTATAACTTATCTTGTTTTCTAAAGTTTTGTATTAATCAAATCTTACTTCATAGTCCAAACAGTTGGATTTTGAGAGCTGTTCAAGACATTTATTTTCAAAAATTATTTTTGATCTTGCTGGATACTTTCTTGGAAGTGGCGTTAATTCTGTTTTCTTTATGAATATATTTCCATCCACGAATCCGTGGTTACGACTTTGGTTTGTAAACGAATTCAACAAACGTTTATATTCATTTCGTCCCATTCTCCCTTCTCAATCCCGTGCAAAATTCTGAACAATGAAGGGTATACATGGAATCATTTCACGAAGCAATGTAACTTCAAAACATGCGTGTTAAACAAATTAATAACAAAGTTCTTAAAATACCTATATTAATCAAATACCTTATAAAATTTTCTTGTTATACCTGGCCGTTCAACAGCATTTCACCGTATCTGATCTTAGACTCAAGAAACAGAAAACCAATTGATTTCCGCAATTCGTACAAAAAGGCGCATTTCTTATTCCAGGTAAAGGCAACTTATACAACAAATGACGATCTGCACTATGATTTACATTTTGGGTACAACCTAAACTAACTTCTCTTGCAGCTCTTTTATTGCATTATATTATCCCGATTTCTATTTTTGACGTACTCCAAGTATTTTACTATTCTACTGGGTAGTTAAATTATAATAGAACCCACTCGTGGCCTTTCTCTACTGCGTGAGACGGCCGGCGGTCACCGGGTAACTTACGCTGGCAGAGACGGACTAGAATCCTTACCTTATAACGGATGCTGGAAATGTTGACCTTCTGCTCTCAAACAGGCAGCATATCTCGTGTAAATATTCTCGCTCAGTCTCCAAAGCTCAGCAGCAGGTATTCTTGTAATTTATTGCACAATGTTTTCCCTAACTTCCTGTAGTGTATGAAGGCTGGAACGATACACTTTGTCTTTCAAAGAACCCCTTAAATAAAAGGCACAACTCGTTTGGTCAGGAGAACGAGGGGGCCACAAACCAGCACTAATAATTCTGTCATCAAACACCTCTCTTACTCGATTTAATGGTTTGGCAGCCATATATATGTTGCATAATCTTGCTGGAACCAACCATATGATTTTTTTTCTGTCAAGCGATTGAAAAATGGCCTCAGAATTAAACTCAGATATCGCTCTGCATTTATTGTTTCATCAAAGTATATGGGCCCTATTATTCTTCTAGCACTTATCGCACACCACACTCCAATTTTTTGATCATAACGAGACGTTTAATCCAGTAGCACAGATTATTCTGAAGTCCAGAATCAACTGTTGTGGGTACTCAAATGTCCAGTTAAACGAAACCAAGATTCATCAGCGAAAAACAAATGCTATGGGCCAATGAAACCCCTTTCTACTGATTGGAAAAACCGGTTACAGTAATTCACACGTTTAGCGGGATCATATGGCTTTAACGCTTGCACACGCGTGTAGCGATAGGGCTTATGTTTCAACAGACGTGTATCTTTCTAATCCTAGCACACTACAGGAACATTGTTCAAGAAATCACAAGAATACCTGCTGCTGAGCATCGGAGAGCATACAAAAATATTTACACCAGAGATGTTGCCTGTTTGGAGCAGGTGGTCAGCATTTCAGCAGCTATTACGAGTTAAGGATTCTAGTCCGCTTCTGCCGGCGTAAGTTCCCCGGCCACTGCCGTCCGTCTCGCGCAATTAGAGAGGGGCCGCGAGTGGGTTCGTTTATATTTTAACTATCCTATACTTGAATAGGCATGCATTCGTTAAAACAACTGATCTTTATTCATTAGTAGTGACGGTACATTTTTAAACTTCTCGTCGTAGAACATGTGCATACCTCAATATTCTCATAGGTGCAACCCATTAAACAATTGAATATATGCAGAACAGTCTTGCTTAAAGCTGGTCTTAATGGTTGAAGATGGTGAAACAATTGTGCACACGTACAAACATTTATCTTTTCTAGACTAGAGCTTACCCAACCCGAAAAGGTAGACCAAACATTGTTTCCCACTCCCCGAAACACACACACACACACACACACACACACACACACACACACACACACACACACACACACACACACACATATATAATTTAGCTGAAAATACAAGCTCAGAGTTCCTTGAACTTGAACACCATAAGAATGTATAATAATAATGATGATAATGATGATAATGATGATAATGATGATAATGATGATGATGCTGATGATGCTGATGATGCTGATGATGCTGATGATGCTGATGATGCTGATGATGCTGATGCTGATGCTGATGATGATGATGATGATGATGATGATGATGATGATGATGATGATGATGATGATGATGATGATGATGATGATGATGATGATGATGATGATGATGATGATGATGATAATAATAATAATAATAATAATAATAATAATAATAATAATAATAATAATAATAATAATAATAATAATAATAACTGAAAACAGCACCTTTTAACGCGTAAAAAGATTTTTATGACATTTTGCCACCCTAAATTAGATGTTGTATGAGAAACGATTTACCAATTTTCTCCAAAATAGTTCTAAATATTTTTATTAAAGTATCCTAGGTTTGAGATGTCCACTTAATTAATCACATGTGAATACCTTGTGAAGTCCTCTTCATTCTGATTTAATTTTGTATTAATGAGGAACCATAAGAAATAGGCAAATCCTTATAAGGGGAAAGAAATGAATTCATTGCTATATAGTTTGTGTTAAATACCTTTTGTAGCCTTTGCCAGTTTCGAAATGTTTTATTCATACATTTTCCCGAGGTAAAGCATATGTTAAGCCCCTGAATATATACAGTTCTCTTTTTTCTCCACATAAAATCAAACAAAACAGACTTAGGGTTTTATAAAGCAATAAAAGTTACTTGAATATTTTGTTAAGTTTAAATGACCGATGTAATTTTTTTTCTGAGAAGCGCTATTTACTTATAAGAAAAATTAAATAATGGTGTTTGTATTTAAAAGTACACAGTTTAATAAATTTTATTCTGTAGCTTTTCTCAGGTTTAATATTAAAAGTAAATCTTGAAAACGTTCTGTGTTGATGACATTATATTTAATTCTTTTTTTTTAACCTACGGTATATCAGTTAGACCGATAGTGTGAATTTCAGTTCCATTTATTGGCATTTGTAGAATTTACCATTTGTAATGTTTAAGCATTCCTCTTACGCTTTTGTTTAACCATCACTAAGAACAAAGTTAAAATAAAAAAGAAAGGAAAATGAAGGTACAGGCCTGGAGCAGTTTACCTATACCCTTATCACAAAATGATAGAATTTTATTACTTCATAGAGTAGGAAGAAGACGTGAGTGCTTAATGGAAGTATTCTGATGTAAACAAATGAGGAGTATTACAACGATATAAATTCATATACTCATCAGCGGTGAAAAACTTGGACATGCTTAAGGTAACGATTAGCTATTATCCCTGGGAGGAAAGAAAATTATTCCATATAAACCCGCTAATTACACTTTAATCAGTGCCAAAGATTCGGGTAATTCCGAATCCATCCTCATGCGTTCATTGCACAAAGCTGACATTCTACGTAGTTTCGAATAACTACACATCTAAATAGTTACGTTTGGAATTTAAATATTTAGTGGCTACATTTAATCTTTCTGATGGTTATAAACTGTGCATGTTTATATTGTTGAGCTGTAAAGAAAAAAACACACGTGATATGGTACGACTAACCACGTTACCTATGTGGTAACTGGGAGCACAAACCTTGAATCATCGTCACGATAGTTCTATGTTTATGCAGAAGGACAGCGAATCTTTATTTTCATAGTTTACGATGAGAGCGCGACGCTTTAAAATAGCATGCTCTCCATTTGCCAAGGCAATGCTACTGGGCACAGGTCGGCTAGACTGAAATAAATGTTCTGAACGTACTCTAGGGCTCTATTCTTTTGCAATGGGAACGTTTCGACGAGCTGAATAAACCAATTTATGTTAAAAATGGCGAATGTTTAACTTATTGATACAAAATGCGATCCCTTGGTGGTGTCTCGATGGCTTAACCCTCAATCGCCCCATACAGAATGCATTTTGAGTGATTTGAGACCGCATGTCTCTCCACATTTGCCGTCGTGCGGTGTATAGTCCATTTTATAATTAGATTACCATCGCAACTAAGGGGCTCACAGCAGGAAAGCGGAACCAACTACTATCAAGTAGTTTACTCCACTTGAAGAAACGATTCTGATTGGCTGAAGTTAGATGTGAATTCATCCTTACTGGATGGAACTAACGGCAACGTTCAGTAGAGCTAGCAGGCTTATTAGAAAATGTTCAAGAACACACATATATACAGGATGCTAATGAACTATACCGAAATATTTCCAGAGCAAATGAAGATATTTTAAACAAGTAATTTGGGATAGGAGGCTTATGGCCTGTTGGTCCAAAGTTTCTATAAGTTTCTAAAGTACCAGTACGCAACTGCCAATGATAATACTACTTGAGTGCACAACACTCAAAAATGAAGTGACGTGTCTGAGCACTACCTCTGGCGCAATGGTTATGACTTATGACATTAGCTTTCGAATGAAAGGTAAAAAAATGTTCGAGTCACTTTTTTGTCGTTTTTTAAATGTTTGTATTGTACGTTTAATTTTCTTTTTAAATTTTGTTGTCTAAGTTTTTAATTATTGTATAAATTTATGAATTTTACGGAGTAATTTCACCTTGTCAGTGCAATTAATTACATTATTTCTAACAAAATTTGAATCCTGCTTAATACTTTCACAGGTTTTACGTTCTAAATGGGAGATGGTTTAAAGGGTGAACGAACTTACACAAAATAAAAAGTAAATGTAACTCTTTACGCAAGTTTTATAGGAACTGCTCGAAACGGCGACCTGCTTTTTCAGTGAAAAGTTGACGGCTGCGAAGCAACGATTGTCGTACTCTGTCCAAAATTCCTTGTGTGTGTCGAATACCTTCACTTGCTGCTAATGTTAGTCACGAATCACACCATTTCTTCTTATTAGAATTTACGCATTAAAAAGACGAAGAACAAATTAATTTCATGGCAGAAACCGAACCATCGACTATTGGAAAACCAGTTTTCGGCGTTACCAGAACAGTTACAGGAACACCTCTAGAGTAGACTACATGATGCAAGAAGGTAGTCAATCGCTGTTCAGTGTCGCACTGGTAGGTGATTAGTTAGATTTAAGAGAGATTTTTGAGGCATTAAATCTTGAGAACGAGCTACTAAGAATCGATATTTCTATACTTACACAGGAAGGAGTTTTAAACACATTCTAATCCAATAATTTCACTCACCTTGTTTAAATACCAACATATCAGCATCTGATGTCAATTAGGTTTAACACATTTGACTACATAATGTTTAGCCGCAGACCATGCATTGCCTATCTCAACTTGATTATATTAGTGACGTTTACAATCGCTGAAATTATTTCGGTGTAGTTCATTAACATCCTATACATAACATTAAATTTCCCAACTGACTCGTATTTTCCCCGGTAAACCACTTAGGAGTTCTTATAAACACATGAGACAACTACCTTAATGGCGACTTACAACATGTAAGTACTTTAAGGCCCGCGCTTTATAGTTAACCACTATTAGGTCAATTAATGGAAATTAATTGTTCTTTCACTCTTAATTACTTCCCCCGAATTTCCCGTCCCTCCATTTCATCTCCATTATCATTTCATACCATCTTTTATCTGGTGTTCCCTTTCAGGGTAGAAGTGTCGGGGGGTGTCTCGGCGGTGCATGGCGGGATGATATGCTCTGAGGAAAACTACTTCCTCCTCCGGTAGGTCGGGTGCCGGTCTCCGTTCCTCTGCTGGGACCATTTCGGGATCGCCAGCCAGGGATTTTTGGGGCTCGGATCGCCTGCCTGGGACCTTTGGGGCTCGGCTGCTGGGCTCGTTGCCACCCGGCAGTAGGGGAGCGTGTCCGTTGTCCTGTCCTGTTGGGGGAAGTCTCTATCCAAGTAAACTGTACGGACCCTGCCCTCTGTACTGTCGTGGTCGGCCGCCCTCTGTCTCCTTCGCCTCATCGTTCCTCCCGGGGGTGCCCCCACTTGACGGCATAGGCACAATGGGCCCAGCATGGTGGCCTACGTAGCGAATCCCCTCCGTAATGAAATCATAATCATAATCCCTCAGTCCCAACAACCCTTTACAAGGAGGATCATTAGAAAACCGATTTTATCAAGAATGGCTCTAATAATTTTTATCAAAATAAAATATTAAAAAAATATGCACTGACAAAACGTTTGAGTTTTCTGAGAGCAGTCTATGAAGTCCTCTTCTTTAAAAATGAATGTTTAATTATCTTGTACTATAACGAGTAAATATTAAGCGATGGAGAAAAACGTACGCTACTTCAAGGTATCTGATATTAATAGTTCGAACTGTTCAATTATTGGCCATTCTTGTTAAGTTCTCTCGATATTCAGTTGTTTCTGGCACCTATCTGACAAACCAATATTAATTTTTAAGGTCATTGTTATGACGTCCAGACTGGCTACTTCCATTGTATCAGTAGCAAAATATGTAATGTTGCTATTTCTGCAAAGGTTTATCCCAGTTAAAATTAAGTATGAGTATGAAAAAATAAAGATTCGTAACCTTGTATACACGCCAATGAAGGATAGGGTACTAACAGTTTTGTGAATGTGACATCAGATATTTGAAAACTGCAATAATATAATGTTATAAACATAATACTTCTCACAAGTTTTACTGTCTATACAATGCTCGGTAAAAATAATATGTATGAAGTTAAACCAATGTTTCATATTATCGTAGTTCTTATTACTATTATTATATACATAAACGTTTACCAAAGAAAACAGTAAAGTCCCGATCATATGACAAGGAAAAGCAACCGGTACAAGTTTGTTTATTTGAAGTTTCATTTAATCTCGGAAAAAACAGCGTTGCTAGTAGATTTCAAAACATCCTGTATGTTGTTCGGAGAGGGAGACAAAGGAAGAACGAGGGGAAAGATGGAGAGAGGGAAGATAGTGAAAGACGAAAAGAGGGGAAAGGATTTCTGCAGTTACAATATCACGAGCAAAGTTGCGGGATTTTATACAAGATAATGGCAAAAATTTTATACGTGCACTCACATGAATTCCACTCTTCACTCTTGTACAAATTATTATTAAAAACATTCCTCTTCTGTCATAGTAATCGGGATAAACATTTGTAGAAATGGTTTTATCACATGTCTGCATGTAATGAGAAAAGCAGAATAAAGTAGCTTAAGCGATAATACAATCTTTTAAGAATCGATTGTTATGTATTGGTTTTGGCATCCATTTTCTTTGCATGTCCACGACATAAAGAGAAAATTTCCCATTTGAGAAAAATACAACTATTATAAACTTCAAATAGTTGACAAGAAATATCACGGAAATGGTTCACTCAATATTCAAAAGTAGGTGTTTGACATACGTTGCGTGTTTTAAGGATGTCTACATTTTTGTGCGGTCTAACTCCTACAGTTTATCAATTATGCAAAGGTCATCCGGAATGAAGACGACTTTTCTGAGGGCGTTCCCATTAGGTGTAATGTACAAATTCTACATCCAAATACTTCCTCGATTACTTTCTGAGAAGGAGGGGAAAATTCTTTTGCTTTAGTAATTTACAGAAAAACTTTCCTGTATAATATTCAAAATTTTAGAACGTAATTTTAGTTCTGTGTTACAAACATATCACTATTTCTTCTTTTGTAAATTAATACACATGTAATAGCATCTGGTAGGTGAAACACAGTGTAATGAAGACAGCAATTATGTTAGAAAGTACTGGAGAAAGTAATCTATATTTTTACAGCTAGTCCGATTTAAAATCAAAACAAACTATTAAACATAATAAATTGGTTGAAAGTTTCGAAAACTGCCTTACCTCTAAATTATTTTAGCGTCACATATTTAGAATACGTATAGAACGTAAGATAATTAATAAGTTTGTACCAAGCTCAATGAAAAGTGGTCAAGAAGTATGAGAAAAGGCCCTAAATTTTATTTGTAGTTGTTCACTGGTGAAAATACGAGATCAAGTTTTACAGGAAGCTTTAAAGGTTTATTTCAAAAGGGTTACCTGAGATTAGCTAAATAAAGAAGTAAAAAACTATTAAAATTATTGAACAAGATTTAATGGCACAGATGGCGCGATTGCTCAAAGGAAAGGACACTTCCAGTGAACACTAAAGAGCGACAGGTCGTTCTTTGTCCTTTGTAGGCAGCTCCAGCAGGGATAGGTCTTCAAGCCTTAACTGTTGGGGTCTGACCACGTGTCTATGTGACCTGTCTCCCCTGTAAACTGTAGTCCAGTGATGTTCCTTCAATTCATCTCTTTCTCCTGGATGGTGGTAGCCATGATAAATCTATGTACAAGTAGATCCCAATACACAAGGTGTTCATCTTCGGTGTATAATAAATAACCAATTTGTTTTAAAACGAGATAGTAAAAAAAGATAAAGCGTGTAGCTCACACCATTTACACGAAAAGGGGTGAGAGAGGGGGGAAGATAATGACATGTTCTGAGCTACTCTGTGATGAAAACTTAAAATTATACACAGAAATGTTTGTACTTAAATACTATTCATGCATGAACACTTAGGTACTTCTGTTCTTTTCTGATCTTATCTCTTGATCGAAAATACCTATATATGTGGATCAGGATGCTTTATCATCTACATTGTAAACAATAGTCAGATGAAAGTTCTTACTGCTCCTTTCATCTTGTGTAGAATCCAACACTATTAAGGTTTCAGTTATTATAGTATATTGTGATGTTCCTCCTTCTAATTACTTTTGGGAGGTATTAATTTCTGAGAAGGCAATAACGGCTTTCATTATTTGCTAGTGTCGTTTGAGAAAATATTTTCGGATTCCCTTACTCAATGAAATATAACGTTTAGAATTATAAATAAGGTAAAGTAACGTTAACTGTTTTTTGCGTGGTCGTAGCGTTTATTTTGCAAAAGAAAAAACACTTTGGAATACACTAAATTCTGCTGTATTTTGAAGCTTTATTGTGAAAATTAAGACATCCCTTAACGAATCGGAAGTGAATTGCGACAAATGATGTTCTGTTCAGCGTTTGTAATTGTTAATTTTTATGACTAGCATTCAGAATTGTTATTAACCGCTGAATATAGCTATTACTTCTGTAACAACGCAATACAATCGTTTTTGATATGTAAGGCCATACCAGCGATTAGGCCTTTAAACAATTGTCATCAACATTGACTTTCACTCGTTTGACTATTTAAATTAATAGTGGGGTTTGTTTACTTTAGGTCCTCAACTAAAGTATTGATTTCACACGCGCACACGCGCACACATACACACACACACACACACACACACACACACACACACACACACACACACACACACACACACATTTGACTTTCACTCATTCTTCCAGACTCAAGGGAGAATGAGTAATAATACTGGCTAAAGAAAAGTGTATCTTTCAGACGGGAGCCGAACCCATGACCTTTGGTTTCTGAAAGCTACCATACTGATCATCAGACCATAAAACTACTTATTACTTATTTTGACTATGAATAAGGTTTTTGTCCTTACTGGTGTTTTAACTCAAGAGTGATTCTTCACTATAAGAGTTTTATTCGCTTCTGGCCCACTGTGAAATTGTATTGTGTACCTGTTAGTACTTTATCCCGTGTGTCAAAAGCAAAGATACAAACAAAGAATAGATTTTATTGACTTTGAGTTAAAGCAGATTTCCAGCTGGCTGTATACTATGAGAGTTGGAACTTTGCACACTGTAGATGTCAATATAACATTAGAAACACGCACACACAAACGTTATAATCCTACTTGATCAGGCATTGAAATGCCTTAACCTCACTCAGATTAGCTATTTAATTCGCTGACTAAATGCCGTGATGACATGTCATAATCGTGAGCCACAGGGAAATTGGCGTTAACTCCTGAGCGGATTGCACGGCAAACCTTTTGCAACTGGTAGTTGTTGACTCACATGACATCATACTATATGCACATGATTACAGACTTTTACAAGTCCTTTGTCCAGGAGATGCATCACTTAGGTGCTCCATCTAGAATGGAATTTCCATCTATAGCATCAGCTAAGACAGGAATAGAAATATAAATTACTGAGGCAGCCTGCCAATATCAGACAAAAAAACCTTAAGAGAGAGGGAAACGCACAATTGTGTAATATTCAGTAGCTTCTGCGAGTGCCCATTAACGTCATTTTGGCTTTCGAAGAATGAATACCTGAGTTCAAGGGGCGTTTCCCGTGTGACAGACTATTTCTAGCTATCTGCATTCCAAAGAAACTTAATGGATAGCGTCAATCCACCCTTTTGTGTAGGAAGTACGAAGCTTTCCAGAATACCGTGGTCAAGCTGTCTAATTTAAATGGAAATGTAAGTAATTTCTTTTCTTTTCTAGGACATTCCCTCAGTATTCACAGAGAATGTTAATTGTTGAATACTGACAAAGCAATTTGATGATCTTAGAAAAATTGGGGAATAAGAACAATACAGAGTAAATAATACTGCTCAAAATTTGGCGCAGCATTTTATTTAAGCAAAGAAACATTGAAATTGGACACTCTGATACTGTGGTTCAGTTTTCATCATTAGACGAGCCAGTTGAACTAGGATAGTTAATTTTTAAATATGAATATCCATTTTTTTTGTTTCAGAAGAGGGGATTTAAGTATTTCTTAGAAGCTTTCATAATACTTTAATTAAACAATAAAGCAGCGAAGTTACACATGTGAAAAAGAATTGAAATTTTAGAAGATATTACAAAATATAAACGAACTACTCTGCAAAAAATAAACATTGAATGAATATATCATATATTTAGTTTACACATAAATGCTTCTGGGGATATTACTTGTCAGCCTGCCAAATTTGATGAAAATGTATTGAAATTCCTGGAGACCTTTTTTCATTTATACTAGGTAACTTCAGAAGCTTTTTATGTTCTTGTACTGCTTAATCAATTAAATTGCTTTGTAGTCATATTGCGAATCGCTTCCTCCTCTTAATTCAAATCATGTGAAACCTATTTGGCAACCTCTTCGAACGTCGTTTGTTTGGAATTCTGAAAACAAACGCAGTTCAAACGCCTACTTCCAATACAACTTCTTGCTGTTACATCGATTTTCTTCCAATCGACGATAAACCCAAACATGCCGTCTCTGCATTTGGTGATTGCTAATACTTTTGATCGATCGATTCAATTGATTCAAGCAAACGTGCATTTCAGTAGTTTTCAAAATTCCCTTTCAAGGTTTCGCTGGTCATTCATTAGTCATTACGGTTCCTATTACCAGGCTGGAGAAACATATTCATGGTCCATTCCCGCTGGGCCTATAACCCTGGGTTACTTCGGGATTTTCCCAGTTCGACAGGTGAATACTGGGGTGAATTACATACTACAAAGAATTTCTTGTCCCTCATTTCATTATTTTTCACCTTGCAGGGCTGGCACAATGGCCATTGGCATATGCGGTGGATGTGCCTTAAGGAATCAACTATTTCTTCACCAGTACGGTTCCTTCTTACTGTTGCTCCAGCGGATAAGCAAGAGATATTGGAGGGGCGTCCAGTCCGGAGATGCTAACATCTGGAAACTATGGAACCCGGTGAACTGCACCTGCTGACATATTCGGCGGTACTTCTCTCACTTTCTCGATCCCTCCCACAGGTTTAATAGACACGATAGATCTTGCTTTGGCCGGGGTGTAGAAATCCTCCTCCACTTCTTAACCAGGCAGATGTTCTACTGAGCAGTACATATAAGAAAAACAACAGCAGTTACTGTGAAACTAGTCTGATAATGAGAACTTTCCGAAGAAAAATGTTAAGTCCAGCTATACATCAAACTTTACAATAACGCTAGCGTTAAATTATTATTGTAATCGATTCCAAAAGCAACACTCCAAACGCAAAAAATACGCTATGTTACAATATACTAGCAATTATAAGTAAATACAGCATGTGAAAATTTGCAATAGCTCGATTTCAGAAAATTCACAGATCCATCGCCTTAACAATAGAGAATATAAGAAATGAGGTTGAATTGAATGGTTTAAGAGATCAGTATCGGTGGACAAATGTGTAAGGAACAAAAAAGATAAGCTATCTACTATGCACCACCAACAAGCACGCGGCTATTAGGATTTGTTACCCCTAATAAGATCCCAGTAGCCTAAAGGGATGTTTTGGTTATTTATTTATTCTTATGATGTGACACTTTGGAGCTGTTCATGCTCTTTCAGTTTTCAATGGAGGGCAATATATTTTATAAATGTTTCTACCGAGCATATCTAAATATGTTGTTGAGCTCTTGGGATACACGTGCTATAGGCAAATACTGCAGATGCCGGAAAACCCAAGGTCAGAATGGGAATTGAACCAATGACCTTCGGAGTGCTGGCCTCATGCGTTACAGAAGGGCCATCTATGACACATTTCTCTCAACTTATCTTCTTTCATGTTCAAGTTCTCGCTTTGTGATATTTTGATCTTTGTGATCCCTTCTGTGTGATCTGTCTGAAATTTGGGGGGGCATCTTTATAACACCCGTGAATTCCTCCCTCCATCAATCAGCAGCCTAAGAGAATTCCGTTTAAGTATCTGTCTCTCTCTTCAACCCTCCCATGTGTTTCCACACGGATCATTCTAGTTTGAGACGATATCAAATATTATTTCCTTGTTCTAGCTCTATATTGCACCAAAATAAGAATACAACTTTTTCAAAAAGGTGCATGGCAATAATGAATGTAATAATGGAAACCTCAACAATTATTGACGTCAATGTATTTATGATTCTTAACGGTATCAATAAATGATGTATTTCTTTCCAACAGGTGCACGGATAGCGAAGGAATTGTGATGAAATTTATATTGTTTGATTCGTTTACACTGATGGATTTTATATAGTTTGATGCTTCTGTTGATTTTCTGTGAACCGTTTGAAGGAGAAATTATACATTTTAAAGTAATAATCGTGTGGGATCGGAATAGTGTACGAAGGCATTTATAACTCAGTTTTGGTCATCAGTGGATATTGCACTTTATGATTAGTTGCTCCTCTAATATACACGGTTGCAAATTCTCGATTGCACCAGGACAATAATTGCTATAGGTACATATTCTTGATTAAGTTTAGCATGGGCATATGGAAAGAGACAGAAATCAACCTGCTGGAAATCGACCGTTCAGGCTTAACTAACAGGCTTGGCGGCACGCGTATTGCATCCTTTAATAAAAGAAAACACGTAGATTCATGCCGGCGTAGTAAAATTATTCATGGCGTCACTGTTCTACTGCTAGAGTCTGTTTAGTTAACTCATGTGCACGTCGGCCGCTGCCTTTGACGAACCCTTATTATCGTTTTACAACACCGGCCTTCTTTCTGCCAGACCTTGCTGCAAGGTTGCCACCTTTCTCGATACGTCATGGGTATCGTACGAGGTTTCGTCTAAATAAATCATCTTATGTTCATTACTGCAAAACTTCCTTAGTTTTGATATATATATATATATATATATATATATATCGCCAAGCTAAAATTCTACTGGATTCCATAATAACCCTTAACTTGTGCGGTATTTGAAACCCAGCTCCTTTAGGAGGCTGCGCAAAGTACAATACCCATAAGGAAAAATCACATATTTCTTGCAAATGTGCAACCAATTCTAAGGTGGGCGCTTCCCCTTTTGCATAGAATATATAAATTTCTCGACGAATTAAATCGCATGTGAAATTATCTTCTTTAGAGAAACGTTTCCTTTTGTTTTCACACTTGATCGGCGTCTTTGGTATTCCTTACGTCACAATATTTCTTACTGTATTTCTTTGAATACCCAGAATTTATCATCAGGTTCATTGCCTGACCCCATACCAAGATTATTTTCAGCAAATATTTATATGTGTTCAAAACAAGCGCTTGAATTTGTTTAGAAACAGTTCCCGTTATAACTTTGTTTTTTGAGACTTTTCCAGTAATAAAACTCGGCCCATTTATTCACACTATTGTCATCACTTTGATTATTTTCACTTGACTGAAAGTAATCTACTACTTCATTTGCATTTACCACTGCATTTCCCTCCCACGGTCTCCACATCGTGACACACAACGAATTTCTGCACGTAATGAAACAGATCAACTGGAAGTTGGAACTTTGGCAACTGAGACTCCACGTGGAGTAGATATTCGACTGTCACTTCGAGAAAATCAGGGCTGTTATTGGTCCTCAACGACAGTGTTACATTTCTGAAGTGTGGAGATAGATTTATGACGGTCATTAGTGGGCGGGATGGTAGTTTCCTTTGAGGGGCAAACTGCACACGCGTTCACTAGACAGACTACATATGGTGGACATAAGTCCTAAAGTTCGTTTGTTCCCCGAAACAATTTGTGCAACTCAAAATGATTCTGATGATCTCAGCCTCACCTTCAGCAGGGAGTGCTTTGACCACGTGAGGCGACCCTTGTACGTCATTTGTTTACATCACTGAAGTCAATCTGGCACTATCTACTTGCTTATCTTAAACTTCCGCAGGTGACTCAAGATATCCAGTGATACGGAGACTGAAGTACTGTTTTTGTATACAACTGCGATTTCACACAATACTTCCCCTTGAACAACGTGTTGCTATTCTTGTAAATGGTGCAATATTATGGTTTAAACACTGCTTTCTAAGGCCTCCCATTCACACTGAAGCTGCAACGTGAACATAATGCAGTAACAACGAAGGCAAGAATTGACAATATGGCCGTTGGGCATGACCGGAGAAGCGTGGTACGATTTCTAGATTCGTTAATGTGCATGCCAAACCTTAAAAATAAATCAGGGTAAAAAAATGGTGTTGTACCAAGTAAATAGCACAGGAGCACTTTGCATGTCTAATCATCATTTTAAATGGAATGGCAAGAACAGATGGAAGAGTAACGTCATTGTGCAGTAGATGACAAAATCTCGCATCGCGATCGTATACTTTTCAGACGATGGTAATGCAGAATTATTTCTCTATGCACACAAAGATAGCGTAAGGTTTGGAATTTGTAATCTCTTGCGATTATATTTCTGGTTCTCTGTCATGGAATATATCGAGGTGGATACCACGTGTTTAACCGTTGCCAACTCAGCATCGTGAGAAAAGAGAGGAGCTACGATAGGCAGCGATCCTGGCCAAAAAAGTCATGTTCTGGCTCGGGGATGCATTATGCATGCCCAGTTCCCTCCCTGTATCGGTTGAGTGATCGTTTACCTCGCTGTATTTTTTGTTGTTGTAATTTACGTCCTCCAACGTTAAGTCATATCGGACGATGAATGGAATTGGTGAAATGATGCTCGAATGAGTCCAGGGTCCTTAGAGCTTAGAGTTACCCGACATTTGTCATCAGGATAAAGGAAAACCCCATGAAAACCTCGCTGGGTGTATGATAGTTCGTTAAGCTGCAGTGGGAGTGAGGCCGGCAGTCGGTTTGGCTAGCGACACAATAATAATAATAATAATAATAATAATAATAATAATAATAATAATAATAATAATAATAATAATAATAATAATAATAATAATAATAATAATAATAATAATAATAATAATAATAATAATAATAATAATAATAATAATAATAATAATAATAATAATAATAATAATAATAATAATAATAATAATAATAATAATAATAATAATAATAATAATAATAATAATAATAATAATAATAATAATAATAATAATAATAATAATAATAATAATAATAATAATAATAATAATAATAATAATAATAATAATAATAATAATAATAATAATAATAATAATAATAATAATAATAATAATAATAATAATAATAATAATAATAATAATAATAATAATAATAATAATAATAATAATAATAATAATAATAATAATAATAATAATAATAATAATAATAATAATAATAATAATAATAATAATAATAATAATAATAATAATAACAACAATAATAATAGTTGCTACTTCATCCAGTTTTCCAATTATCACTTCACTCAGTTTTCACTTTCACTTAATAATCTAGTTCAACTTTCGCCGAGAGTTCGCTTAATACATTCTGGCACTTAATTAATTTGGAACAGTTCCATTGTTCACTTTACTTTCGTTCTTCCGTGACGTAGTGGTGTAATAAGATACACTCAATGTAGTTTCTCCTTCCGAACGGTTCACTCGGGAGTCTAAGACAAGACGTCTCCAAAAAGAGTACTTACTGCACTCCACCATAGCTGTCAGCAATTTCTCAGAGAACACTGTTTCTCGTCTTACAAGAAGCGCACGCGTTAACTCGCCCAGTGACTCACTCAGGTACTGCCCATTCACTTATTAACTTTGCCAGACTCAGACTTCCTTCCTACCGAACACCGCAAGACTCACTCGCTGGTCCGTCCGTGTGTCCGTGGTTGCTGGCAGGCTGTGGTCAGCCTGAATGATTTTGCTGCGTGCACACCTTCAACAGGGTTTAACGGCAGGTAGGGATTTGGATGGGGTTTTATAGGGTGTCTTGTTGGCTCTAGCTAGGAAGTGAGAAAGAGCGAGCAACCAGGGATGAATGAATAAAAGATCCAAATACAGGTCGAGGTGCTGGGTGTCCCCTCCGTCACCCAACCTAGCTCTACCTCTATCGCGTATCAAGAGCTGCTATATACCGTCTTAACGAACCACATTCTAATAGATTAGCACGTTAGGAGGAACAGATGTAATCTAATTTCAGCAATATTTGTATTAATGGCGTGATTTCAGAAGCGATAAATACATAATTCTCTTATCGAAATATTAAATCCATAATAAATTACATATTCTACTCACTATGCAGTTTGAAGGTTTTGGTTAGTACCTATATAAAGACAGTATTCCGCTTTAGGGACATACTTTAAATTTCTTTGGCTTTCTCTACTCACTCACTCACTAAGAATGTCTTTTAGAGATCTTCGCGAAGCAAAGGCGACAGATTTCGCAAGATATGTGGAGACAAGGATATACTATCATAAAGTATACAACGGATACATGAAGTAGGTTAATATGGAACTGCCGAAGTGTATACCAAGAGCTTATTCAATTGCTATCTATGCATAAAATAAGGTTATAACAATTATTTTCTTTCGAGTTTACGAGTTTGGACGATTGCTTAATGAGAACTTGTACAAAGAATACCCTAAATTACAAAAAAAATCATTTGACTTCTTAAATATTAACCCCACCGAAACGTAATAAATACAAAAAGTCTTTTAGTTATACAATGTGGACATACAGCATTAAAATCATGAATAATAAGTTAGGTATACATATATTTGGTGTTTAATATCTGTTCTTGCTACGTGACACCACAGGGAGCAACACTAGTAGTATACATACGATGAAGCGAAATTTTGGGAAGGAAATGTTCCAGGTCCAACGGCCTTCACCGGCATCTGGTAACCATTAGGACTTAGGCAAACATGGCAAAAATCTTAAACAGGGAGGACTGTCCTGGCGGGATTCGAATCGTTGTGACCTCCGAATGTTACCTCGTAAGTGGAACCTAAGTGTGCTATATACAAAATTTCATAATAATCTCACGCGTGTGCAAGCTGCTTGTAATTTACTCGTGGAATATAGGTAACTCAAGCGCAATAATGGATTCACGATTTGATAAGCAATGTGAAAGGCAATAACATAGAATAACTTCCGCCTACAGATTAGCAAATATCTCTTTATCTGACTTACTTTGTAGCTGGGTTCTATTTGAAATATTTCGTATACAGCATAGCTCCTTTTCTCAAGAACCAAAATTCAATTATTATTGAGACAATAACCCGCGAACTTTTTGTTCCGAAATATTTCTGCAACAGTTACAAAGGCACTGTAGTAGTGCCTACGATTTCCCTAATATAGCAGTGAACCTAGAAAACAATCAAACAGAATTAATCAATTCCTTTGAAAAGTTCGTTCTCATATTCTATCTTGTGTAATCACAGAAGTGGCACAATCCCACCAAGAGCATTTAATTGTCTTATTTAAAATGCCAACTGTTGTGTAAAACCATTATTAAATTCTACCTGAAACAAACTTGTAAATCTGATTGGATGTAAAAATACCATACTCTTCGCATTTCACAATGTTCACTACTTGAACACTGCAAAACTTACTGTTCAGATACTGCAAAACTTACAGCGTAAGTAGGTTTGATTAATAGTTATCCTCAGTTAACATAACACAACTTAAGTATAGGTTATACAACCGAGAGGGACACCTAGCGCAGACTGATCTGTTGTGGCTACTAAGAATGAAGGAACAAATAGAAGAAACGTTTCGAGGATAAAGACCGCAGGGGCATAGGGTAAAGAAACGCGCGTAAAACATAAGCTCCAGGTCCGAAGACCCATTCCACTGCTGGAGCCGTGGACAATAAAATGCCCATCAACCAATCGTCCCATCGACCAATCGTCCCATCGACCAAGCCTTGTACCAGCTGTTCAACACACCACACGTCACGAAACCTAGAAACACACCTGAAAGATGAGAAGGAAACGGGATGAAAGGAAATCGTGGTAGATGAGAAACCACGCCAGGACGCCTACCAACTAGGAAAGACCACACATGAAACATCCAAAGTCAAAATGGGCAGTTGGCGGGACTCGAACCCGTGATCTCCCAAATGGGAGCCTCACACGGTAGAGTGGAAAAATCTCGATCGCTGTAATGGAATGTCCTGCAAGCATGTTCTATGAATAATTTCACCTCAAAATATAAACTGCATACATTAAAAGTCCACCTCTGTAGTGGCGATAACATGCCTGCCTCAAGTTCAATAGATCCCGAGTTCGAATTCCGGTCAGGGTGAATTATCTGGATAAGATTTGCTCCTGATGTTTCCCTTATCCTAAAATATGAATGTCAGGTAACTAACATCTATGGACCACGACTGATTTAGGCATCATTTCAACAACTTCATTCATCATCCGATATGACTTAACGTTGGAGGACGTTAATTAAAAATAAACACATAGAACATCTTATAAAACAGTAAATAAAGCTGTTCGTCCACTGATTGAAATTAGTGGTATATTTTTATTTTATATTGATAATAATGGGTAATTATAGCTCTTGCTGTTCTACTAAGAGGAACTTCAATTGTCAAAACCACCTTATACGAAATGCAATTGGTTTAGTTACATATAATTTTTCGTTTGACAGTTTTTCCTTACGTTTTGATTCTATTATCTGGTTTATATTTTCTTTTATAATATTAAATTAATATTATTATTCCACATAATTTTTTATGGTAGCGCCAGAACATTAGAATGAAAAACCAGCGCTTGAAAGGGTAATCTAGCATGACCATAGGGACATGAAAGTCATCGCTAGTGTAGTGGCAATAGCTGCTTGAGGCAAGCCTGCACATTTCTGCTCTGAGGTTTTCATTTTGCACCGAGTCAAATAATGTTACGCTTATGAAACGTTTTTAATGTACCATATAGCTTCATTAGAAATGGATATAGAATCATCAAAACGTAAGTTAATATTATGTAGTGGAAAGCTAATGTTTTATTATAATTATAATCTGGGAAGGCAAGAGATAATATATTAGCTTTAGTCGTATGCTCACGGACGCAGTAACACATAGAAAGCAATTCAGTGAAATACAAGCTTAGGTAATACAGAGTTGTTCATTTAAAACCTAACGGAGCACACGGCGTTTCGCCTCTTCTGGATTCCTTCACTACCGACTGCCGTTGTGCCTGGGGGCTAGCGGTGTGCACTCCACTCTGAAGTATTGTACCGGCCACCAACATGAGCAAGCGCTTGACTTTTGAGCAATGCATTGTCACTTGTAAAAGTTATTATAAATGGAAATCACTAAGGCGTGTTCGCACAGATGTATATAGGTATTCATACGCTCACTGGTGAAGTGTCTTCTTCCAAATTTACAATTCACGAGATTGCGAAGAAGTTCGAAACCTCTGGTTCTGTGACAAACAGAACACGAAAGCGTAAACGTACAGTGTTAACAGAGGTAAAGTTAGACGACATAGGCGCATGTTTTGAACGTTCACCAATCAAATCCTTCCCAAAATTAGCACAATAGGAGGGAATTTCAGTCTTTTGTATATAGAGCACTAAATTATTACAACTAAAACCGTATAAGTGTACAAGTGTCCATGCTTTAAAACAAGATGACCCGGTATCTCAAATGCATTATTGTGAATGGTTTCTTTCACAGTGAATGTCGGTTTAAAACTTTAATTGATCCACAACTTCTGTTCTTTTCCGATGAGGCGTGGTTTCACCTCAGTGGTTGTGGCAAAATTCGTAACAGTCGGTAGGTACTGAGCCTATTAAAATCCACATCTTGTTAAAAAAAACCTCTCATTATGATCGGAAACTTGCTGCATGGTCTGCTGTTAGCGCTAGACGCATAATCGGTTCAATATTCGCCCGCCTTGGTAGCGTGGTGGTAGCGTGTCTGCCTTACGTTCAAGAGGTCCCGAGTTCGAATCTCGGTCAGGGTGAGTTACCTGGATAAGGTTTCCTCCGCGGTTTTCCCTTATCCTGAAAAACGAATGTCGGGTAACTCTAAGCTCTATGGACCCTGGGCTCATTTGAGCATCATTTCACCCATTCCTTCAACGTCCGATATGACTTAATGTTGGAGGACGTAAATTAAAAAAAAGGGTTCAATATTCTACGAGCAGACTATAAATGCAGAGAGGTACCGAAATGACAGTTTTACCCCATTTGATCATGAACAGACTGAAGAAGAGAAATCATATGGGTGATACCAACAAGATTCTGCTACTGCCCATACAGCAGAGGAGTCCATAAACAAAATTAGGAAAGGTTTTAAATGAAGAATCCTATATCATAAAAATAATCACATAAGCAACAGTAATTAAAGTCAACTGCTAAGTAATTCGATTAATTGCAAACGAAGAAAATAAAGAATTGTAAATATCCTACTAAGTTTGGCTTACAGCAGTGTAATATACAGGTTTTAAGGGCAGAAGAGCAGATAATTTGATAATTATGTTAATATGCATCCACTTCAGTGTGTTAGTTGTTTTTTCTCTTCCCCTTAACAGTTCGCTACACACACATTACAACCAACATCAACCTGATGTTTTCTGCACGGTCGTGACTGCGTGGCGAAATAAACAAGCCTGTCAGTATAGACTATCCGTTTCGCTTCTACTTGTTTCGTACTTCAGTGTGTAATTGCTGGCCTAGGTAGCATAAGGTCATTGGCTTTGCAGAAAGCTTTCGAATTTAGTTCCGATACAAAATGCGTTACACCATTCGGGTAAAAGTAAACTCTATGGCCTGTGTGCCACGTCTACTTGGAGGTACTAACCAACATGAAAACATATTACTCTTTTTTGTTCATTTACTTTTTACTCTCCTCGTATGAAGACTTAAGTTCCTACCTTAAGTTACTAGTTCAAGTTCCTACCCTCGTAATGAATTTTTCAAAGCTTCATTAGTCTTTTCAGTAAAATACTCAATTTAATTACACGATTTTTCAGCTCTTTCTTTTACCTACTGATTTTTCAATCTTTATACTACATGTCCGTCGTTCTCAAGATTGTAAAATAGTAATTATTTAGACAGTTCAGGCATCTGATGTGCCTGAACTAACCACTTTGTCACCACTTTTTCCGGCAACGTTATGTGACTTTGAAGCAATGTGTCGTCTAGCCTCAGTCTCGAGTAAGAGTCTTATCATAGGGTGTGCGTGGGTATATAGGAGTAAGGATGACACTAGAATCCAAGTTTAAGACTTGTTTATAAATTGCTTCTTTTTATGATATTCACGGAAATCGGGAAGTTGCCGACCACAGTACACCAATCTATATTAATGTCCAAAGTTACATATGGGAAACGTATACTACGCGATTCCATATGTATGGCAAGAAAAGATGTTTCCTCCAGCCACGTCTTTCTTCGTGGACGACCCGTCCAGCTGTGTCCGAGATTTCTTTAAGGAAGCTATATTATTCACACACAAGAATTCTCCTACCCAAGTGGTGCTTTTGTTGCATTTGTTTCGGTCAGCAGCTATTAAGAAGGGTCCTATCCTCTTTTCAAGTGTCGACCGTATGGACTCCCGTAGGAACCAGCTACCTCATAGTAAACTGCTAAACTAAACAAAATACCACATGTTGATATGTAATCCATTACGATTCTTTATTTGTTGAATTCCTAATTTCGGTATCAACTTCCTTGTATAGTCATATATCTTATAAATAAAACTTTACACTTCAGCTGCTCTGGACAATATTATAACTAGGGCCCGGATTTTGATGAAAAGTCATCCTTTTTCTGAGTAGTCATAGACGATGCCTATTGGAAATTAAGTGCATTCTGGAACAAATACGTTATATATATGGTTTTTATAGGTCATCAAAATGTATTTTTCCCATATTTTTATAATAAAGTCATTTTTAACATTTTAAATGCATTTTCCGGTCATTTTATTTACTTTTTAACGAATTTATAGGGCATTTTTAACTGTAGCCCGCATTCGGGAGGGCCGGGTTCGATTCCCGTGGCGGACCTGACCCTGACCCATAGGCTTTTTGGGGAATTTTAAAATAATCTGTGATTAAAAGTTCACACACACGCACGCACACGCATGCGCGCGCGGACACACACACACACACACACACACACACACACACACACACACACACACACACACACACACACACACACACACACATATATATATATCTTATGAAATAGTAACTTTGCAAGTGTGGTAAACATGTAATTAACGCAGGTCAGCATCCTAACAGTGCTGGTGAATTTATGACGCATCAATTCGAGGAATCGCCGATTACATCATGCAATACGTGTGGATTGCATCCATAGAAAAACATTTTTGAGCTCTTCAAAATGTGAAAAAAGGACAAGCGTCTCAGTTACTGTTAAAAGAAACAGCTTCGACGTCAAGTAACAAGTCATCTTCCTTTTATAAAGAATTATGTGAAGTGTTTGTTAGTGCAAATATTCCGCTAGGAAAATTAATTCCAAATTACGAGATTTTCTTGGACGCCATACTAGTCATACAATTCCAGATGAATCAACCTGGCGTAAAAGTTACCTACAAAAAATGTAAGTATCAATTGATGGCACAACCGATTCAGAAGGACGTTATGTAGCCAATGTAGTCATAGGTACGCTAGAGGCTACTAATGCCGGACAGATATTTCTTCTAACCTCAGATTTTATGGAAACTGTTAGCCCCTGTCAGATATGCAAACTGTTCGATAATTCCATGTATTTATTGTGGCCTAGTGGAATACAGCATGACAACGTGCTCCTCTTCCTAACAGACGCGGCGCCTTACATGGTAAAGGCGGCAAAATTGATCCAATCATTTTACAGTAAGATGGTGCATGTTCTGTCTTTGGCCCATGCTTTTAATCGAATTGCGGAACAGGGCAGATCAGCATTTCCGAAAGTAGATACGCTAATTTCCACAGTAAAGAAAATATTTTTGAATACGCCAACTCGAACTATGTATTTCAAAGAAAAATCTCCTAATGTAGCTTTGCCTCCGGCACCAATTTTAACACGCTGGGGTACATGTTTAACTGCATGTATGTAGCACTGCGACAATTTTCAAATAGTGAGACAAGCGGTGAATAGCTCAGATATGATAGATTCTAAGGCTGAGCGCACAGGATCTGTTTTCTGATACTCAAATCCAAGGTAAATTAGCTTTCATTAACTCAATTTTTACGTTTCTGACGGAAACCATAACCCACCTTGAAGAAAGTGGCATGACATTGGATAAGTCGATTGAGTTAGTGAGCATTGCGGAAGAGAGGATACAAAATGTAAAAGGTGAGATTGGAGACAAAATTAGGCAGAAACTAAAATTTGTGTTGAACAAAAATAAAGGATACCAAGTAGCTTGTCAGATTGCCGATATATTGTCAGGAGAAAACTTCAGGACTGATATTTTTGAACAGCATTTAACAGGCAGTGACATGGTGTTTTTCAAATATGCACATAATAACATCTGTGGAACTGGAAAGAACCTTCTCAAAGTATAAAACAGTTTTAGCTGACAACCGCCGTTCCTTTACTTTTGATAACTTGAAGATGACCATGATGGTGTACTGCAACGCTAAGTAAGGTATGTTTTGGCTAATGGGTACAGTAACTTATTTTTCCATATTTTACAAAATTGAAAATGACCTGATAAATTTTGAATATATTTATTATTTAGTGGCAATAATTGCATTATTTTCTAAGAAAGTTAATTTTAAAATGTGGTTATTTGAACCATATGTTCATTATTTGTCTGTGACAGCTATTAATTTATTATTATAAAAGAAATTGTTAATTTTTGCTAGGTAATGTTTTTATATTTTATGTGCATTTTTTATATTTTGAGGGCATTTTATACCTCATTTTTAGAGAATATTTAGGTCAACAACTTCCGGACCCTAATTATAACTTTTAGAAACCTTGTAGTTATTTCAAAGCCCTCAGTTTTGTTGCCCGTGTACAAATTCTGTCCTCATTCTTAAGATTTCAGAATTCACTGTCACATAAGATGGCGGTGCTGACACACTTTGTGGCATCTTCAAAAAATAGTGGGAAATTTAGATGCAGAATATTTTATCAGTCACCCATCTTATAGTTTTGAATTCTGGAGAAAATTAAACTATTGTTCTTCTTTTTCTTCTGAAACTTTCTACTATTAAATCTGCCAATTTTGCTACATGCATTTCTTAACTTTAAAACGTTGATACCGAGCTAGATGGGTCCATGGTAACGCATGAGGTGTCGGTGCCGATTTCTGGTGACAGTCCACTCTGATCATGGATTTTTTCGTGGTTTTCACTGGTTAGTAAGACGAATGGTTAGGGGGACGTATTCTACCACGAATCTGCTCTTTCCTATTTCCTCTCATTTCATCCTCCTATTTCATGATATAGGTTGAATTTGGGGCTGTGTACCGGTCGATAGCGGAGAGATGGCGCAGAGGTATGCGATTTTGAAGAATTCTTCAGAGGATGACAGCTCGAACCTCCCCGACTTCTTCGAACTTTCCTCGGTTCCCTTTAGAGGGGAGTTTATGAGCCATCGTTCAGTTGCTTGGACGGGTCGCCGCTGACAGACCCCCACGTCCAGCAGGGTGGTCAAGCATGAAACTTCTAGGGAATTCTGCGCATTTTTGTTGCCTGCATTGGTCAGTATTGCAGCCCACACGTCTCCCGGTTTTTTTTTATCTCTGTCTGATTGTTTATCCTGAGAAGATACCTTGGAAATCGAGGTGCTACGTGTCCCCTCCATTATCCATTCTATTCTGTATGGAAAATTTGATGCGTTTACCTGACGAAACACTTTATAAGTTTATACCAATTTGATTTGTCATAAATGCTATGGATTTACACGTTTAGGTTGATATTCCTAAATTACATTTTCTGCCAATTTCGCCCAGGTCATAAACTCACATCTATATTATACCTTTATTAGTTAATTTCATAACCAATTGTCAACAAATCATAGATAAATTAAACATTTTATTCTTAGAATTACTATCAAGATTGATACCTCCCATTTGTTGCACGCATTTCCGTATAGGGTGGTACAGGTATACATTACACAGCAGAAAGTATAATAATTATACTTTTTATTCTAGTTATTTTCTCTATGCATGTTTCATGCTAAGTCGGATGGTTTTAATATCGTAAATTTTCTGAAATAACAAACACAAACATACAACACACAATGGTAATTCCTGTGTTCACGTATAAGTCTGAGCATTCATTCTCTACTATGGGTGACTTAAAGCTATCGCAATAGCCATCAAGCCTCAATGTAGTTGTGTTTCATTCTGATCGTGAGAACGCCAATTACAATAACTGGCCAAATTATTAATAGCAGAATTTAGTAAGCCGCAACTTTCGTTTGGTGTCAGACACACTAAATCTTTATTTAAAACTGAAACTCAAATTCGCATACTACGACGGAAATCCATGCTATGGTTACATAATACAGGATGTACATAATGCTTCGTTGCATGTTTAGAAAACCAGGTATTAGATACGAACCTGAAGACTAAATGAAACTTTAAAAGATATGTATTTAAACATAATCAACTGAAGTTCTTTCTCAGCCACGTTCCGTATGATCATCTTCGGTTTTCGTACATGTCTGTATTGCACGTCACATTTAAATGCATACCTTTAAATGGATAACTGAGTTAATTTTGATCGTATGTCCCCTACATTATATATCACCTTCCAAGAAGTTCGAGGAGATTGGAATCAGGAGAGAAGAGTTCAAATGTGTTGTGATTTTTCACCAATCCACCTAAGTAGAAATGTGGCATCCAGATACACAGGCACAACTTTTGCAGAATAAGGGGTAACAAGGTCATTTTCAGGATGCTATCTTCTTTCAGTTATGCTGATCTACTTGCCACTAGGTTCTGTTAAGAAGATGGACTCTACTGCCCATTCAAAAGAAATACATTCGGTGTGAAGTGCAGATCATTCCACCTGCAGTACAAATCGTACTTCGCTAGAAGTTGTGTGTAACCTGGTTGGAGGACAGCTGTGACGGATTTCTTTCAGAGTAATGGTTCGAATGCAAAATTTAGTTTGTCAAAAAGATTGATTTAGCTTCATTACAAGCACCATATACACCTTTATCTTCACCATATATACCTTCCACTAAAAAAGTTGACACTTAGGTACTTATTCTCACAGCACTCATAGGTTTCATTAGCATAGAAATTGATACCAAGAACACTCGACGCTTGTAATGAGCATCGGCTGAAGAACTCGGACTTGAAGGGGAGGCTGTATTTGGTCTGGTTAACAATCATGTATTACAATTTTAGTAGACTGTCGCTAATAATAAGGAGCATTCAGGTTGATGAAATGTGAATTATTCCGAAGTGTAGAGACACTGGACGTTAGAAAAAGCCTTTAAAAACAAGCAACTAATATTCACACCGCATCTCCTAACTGCCACGTGAACTAGTCACCTTTCATCGGCTTGTGCGATACAAAATAGTTCATTGCTTAACATGATCATTTATTTTGATACACTTGAACATAACTATCAAACTTGTATTATTATCATAGCCGTATGAATTAAATATGCAAGAGAGTTACTACATCTGATATGTAAGTAAATTCTTAACAACAAATTGATAGAAAGGTCCTTCAATATAAACCTGCCTCTCAGGATGACGCATGTGTATCTACTGTGACATAATTTATGTTGCTTTTACTATCTAACCTCACACTGCATAAGTGAAAATGTAGTGTTTAACGCCCGCTTTTACTACATACGGCACCGCAGGCGGTGACACTGATGGTACATGAGATGAAGCTGGAGCACCGGTGGAATGAGATGGCGGGGGAAACCGGAGCTCCCGGAGAAAACCCGCCCCAGCGTCGTGTTGTCCACCACAAATCTCACTTTGCGGTCGCCTAGGAGCAAACCCGGGCCGCCTTGGTGAGAGCCAAGCGGTCTAACCAAAGAGCCACGGCGCGGCCACACTCCACAAGTGTTGTGGATATATCACTCAAAGGTGTGCATTAGCCCTTCAGGGGAAAGAAGAAGAAATTGGAGTGAGGGCAAAGTTGTGAGATAAATGGATAATTGTAGCTTCTTAGAAGACCATTTATTTGCGTCTTATTTGTGAAATAATATACATTTATAATTATGAATAAAATAATTTAAAAGAGCAATACTGGCCATTCCATAAAGACGACGCTGATGATAATGATGATGGTGATGATAACAATAACAATAACAACAATAATAATAATAATAATAATAATAATAATAATAATAATAATAATAATAATAATAATAATAATAATAATAATAATAATAATAATAATAATAATAATAATAATAATAATAATAATAATAATATTAATAATAATAATATTAATATTAATATTAATATTAATATTAATAATAATAATAATAATAATATTAATAATAATAATATTAATATTAATAATAATATTAATATTAATATTAATATTAATAATATTAATAATAATAATAATAATATTAATAATAATAATATTAATATTAATATTAATATTAATAATATTAATAATAATAATAATAATAATAATAATAATAATAATAATAATAATAATAATAATAATAATAATAATAATAATAATAATAATAATAATAATAATAATAATAATAATAATAATAATAATAATAATAATAATAATAATAATAATAATAATAATAATAATAATAATAATAATAATAATAATAATAATAATAATAATAATAATAATAATAATAATAATAATAATAATAATAATAATAATAATAATAATAATAATAATAATAATAATAATAATAATAATAATAATAATAATAATAATAATAATAATAATAATAATAATAATAATAATAATAATAATAATAATAATAATAATAATAATAATAATAATAATAATAATAATAATAATAATAATAATAATAATAATAATAATAATAATAATAATAATAATAATAATAATAATAATAATAATAATAATAATAATAATAATAATAATAATAATAATAATAATAATAATAATAATAATAATAATAATAATAATAATAATAATAATAATAATAATAATAATAATAATAATAATAATAATAATAATAATAATAATAATAATAATAATAATAATAATAATAATAATAATAATAATAATAATAATAATACCTGCATTTAGGTCAGCACCAGTGCAAGCTGCGAGTCTTTATTAATCGGATGTCATCAAAATGATTCAATACTCGCCCACTTGCTCGGCTTTCCAAGGCCGAGTCACAGCAGTGAGGGAGTAATCCGGTCTTGACTCGAGCCTGAGCACGCAGAGAAGATTCTCGTTTCTTGCTTTTATCAATCTGTGAATCAAATGGAACATATTATAGAGCGTAAGCATTCTATTAAAATAGTTCATGTACCTAGGCACATTATATTAAAGCTGATGAAGTAACAATAACAACATTAATGTAAATAAATAAGATCCTGCTACTAATACATAAAAATGCTTAGAATGCTTTAAATGTTTGATTTAAAACAGCGAAATAGAAACGACGTGAAAAACAACCCCATTTTAACTCCTTTACCAACAATCGCATATCCCTGCAGTGCTCAATTTTGTGTGTTAGGTATCCATTTCGGAACTAAAGTAAGAAGTGTACTTATGCCGCTTTTTAACTTGTCCAACAGGCATAGAGTGCAGATAGGGAAGCCAGTCCTTAGTTTGAGGGGGCTACTTCACTGCCAAAAAGTCGAGCAGGCTGTGGGAATCTTGCCGGGAAAACAAATAGAAATCTACCGACTACAAATCAGGAGAATAAGAAGGGTGTTGAAGAACAATCATACGGCGCCGAGCGAGAAAGTGGCATCAGTAGCAGTAGGTTTCATCTCCTGTAATAATGGGTTCCAAAAAACTACAGATTTCGGTCACTTACATATAAAATCATAGACGTTTCCATCCGAGTTTGCTTCTGCTCGTCTGTCAGCTGTACAGTATAAACCCGGAACAAATCTTCCGCTTCTTCAAATATTCATGAACAACAGTGCTTACACTGTTCCTGCTTGTCCCCAACTCTTCCGCTATCATCCATAAAAGCAGCCTCCCATCATCCCCAAACATCCATCACACTCGCTCGATGCTGTGTGGGATTGTGTTTGTTGATGGTCAATCCGATCGCGGCTCATTCGCGACTTTCCTTTCCGCTAACATTCCAGGTATCCGTTTTCTCTAATTTGAAGTAAACCTTCAGTGAACGCGTTGCTCCACATTGCAATGAAACGAGTTCTTACACTGACTCCGTTAACTGTCTCGCAGCGTGGACTACTGTGGCACTTCATGATTTGCACAATAAAGGACACCTGTTGGCACATCTCTCAATGCATATGTCCGGATGCCTCATCCAAACTTGTGTTATCTACAACTAATGGGGCCATTCACCGAAATTTTCGGACGCACATTGCATTATGGATTACAGATCACGCAGGAATTAACTTCAGTGAGCCAGTTCACCTCTGGCTGAACAGAGAATTTCACAGGCAGTAGATCAAGTCATTAAATGTCCTTTTTAAACTCTTTTCTTCTTCTCTACGTGTTGTTAATGCAAAATATATGCTTCTACCGCTATTGGCCTCAAATACCAAAGACTGCACCCTCAGAGACACTTTAGCCCAGAAAAATAAGAGAAAGAAAAATATCATTTGTGTTTAATCCTCTGGAAGCTATGCACAAACCAAAATGCTGCTGAATGAATATAAAAAGTGAATATAATCGTAAACAAAAGGTTCGTTATCCATTTGCCTGTTTCAATCCCTTTTTGTCTTAATTAATTGCCGTATCTCTGGATTTAACGTGTCGATGTAGAAAAAGATTTCGGGTAGGCTTTCAGGCTCTGGATAGTGCTCAAGAAATCCGGAGAGATAAACATTATTTCCGGAAGAGAAGCCGATGCCACGGTTCGTTATTTGTCACAGTGTGCGTTCCATTTTAATATAAAACTTCAGAAAACACCTTTGCTACGCTTAACAGATTCACTAAATACCTGCACCATATTCTCTTGTAGACATGTCCCAATGGTCATTCAGAACATTCTGGCCTTAAACATTTATCACTTAGTTGCTCGCTATGTTTTCTTCAAACTGTTTTAACATCTTAAGTGCCCTGCAATCTTTACTAAGGTAGCTTTTTATTAGATACTTCTAGGAAACCAGTTTATCACAATTTGATTCAAATCCCCCCCAAAACCTCCATTTGCAACTAAAATCTTTTGCTGTAATCGCTCTCCTCCTCTGTTGCTGTTATATCTGATGGCTAATTTGGTGGTTGACTACATACTCATAAGAAGACATCCTCTTCTCCTAATGGTTCTCTCTTATCACGGACTACGCCTTTCCCCTTGCTTCGCTTGGACTAAACTTCTCCACATGTTTCGGTGCTGCGGAACCAGAGAGCCACATTCCTTGAATTTGCGGAATATTCAGTTAGTGTTTGGGCGTTAAGTCAAATCTTTTTGTGCAACGGTAGCAATGGGACAGGCATGGTAACCTAAATGGTTGACTTTCCTTGTAGGCTGGCTGCTGCGGAATATCTGGTTAAGGTTTACAGTGCATGAATAATTTATCTATGGCCGATATTTGGAACCATTTTAAAAATCATAACAATTGGATATGATAAACGCAAGATTAACGCGCTAACAATGTTTTCCTTACAGTGAGTTTACGCAACATAGGAATGAATTTTATGTCTGTGAAGCAAACTTGTTTATGGGTGCACACAATTCCACGTTGTAGACGCCAATTTGAAGCAATACTTTAATGGCGAGCAAATAAGTCGGCGAGCAATGAGATTTCTCTTAGGGTATGCGTGGATGGGTGTGAGAAGGAGATTTTAATAACACTGGAATGCCCGTTTCCAACTTATTTATTTACTGCTTCTTCTTTTCAAACATCGAAATGAAAGTTGCCGACCAAGCGTTACCAATCTCTGTTTAGAGTTACTGACTGCAGAATGTTTATTACTCGATAAATCTATTCGTTCCTCGTATATACGAACCAACAAATATCAAACACAGAACAGGTTGACCGCCCTAATAGGCTTCACGCCTCGGACTGCTCTCATCGGCCTGACGCCGAAGACTGCCCAATGACCACAGATGCGTGTGTATATGTAACTTTCACTCTCAAAACTCCTTTTCAACCAAAGTCCCTTTGTGGCTGTTTTGTCGCCATTGTAAATGATCCAAAGAATTCCCTATTCATACTAGTCAAGTGAGCTTTAGAAGTCTTCTAAGGACACTGTTTCTTACATTGCTTTTGTTATAACAACTTTCCCTACAACTCAACTGGCCTTGCCCTTGTCGTAACAAAGAATCAACATTCCTTTGACATACATCATGATCCTTTACTTCTGGCAAACCTTAATTTCGGTATCATCTGTTAACAAAACTAACTTACAAAAAGTGGATATGCACCGAAGGGTATTTTAAGGTACTGGAATCCCATAGTGAGCATGGTCCTAAAAGTTGTTATATGTATTATTACATGTTTTAATTACACCTCCAGTGAAGTTACGTTGTAAACTTTAAATACAATGGAAGCCTGAAATAGCGCGGCGCGAAATAACGCGGGTAAAAGTATGTACCCATTAACAAATACACGGTAGCTAATTATTTTATTTGCTTTTTTTTTTTTTTCGAAAAGTTGAGGTAAAATATTCCCCAAACAGAGGCTCTAATGTGTAATGCAGAATATCGTATTGAACAACTTAAACAATTTCATCTATAATATCTGCAATTATTGCATTAATATGAACAGCATTGCAAAGGTAAATTGTGCGGATATCTGTCTGCAAAGACTGTACCGCATTTCTAACAAGTATATCTGAGTAGTATATGAAACTGATGCAATAATTCGCTTAATGCTGCCTACCACAAGAATGGCAATGAAGAAGAAGATGACGGTGAAGAAGATACTAGTGCAAATGGCGTGGAGACGGAAGAAAATATTCCAATGTTAGTGAAGTGGTAACTCATTTAAACAAAGTGATTCTGTGGGCAAAATGAACCATTTGTCTCCTCTCTTGCGCAGAGAGAAAAACGTAGCGCATCGCTGCATCAAACAAAATGTTCTGGTTTTTTTTTTTTAACAAAGAAAATTAGGTTGGTGCTAAATACGTACAGTGCAATGAATATAAATCAAGATGGATTACGGGTTGGAATACATCTCCCAGCGTAACTGTTGAGTACTTTTAAAAGTAATGTAATATATTTGCCTTATATATGAGAGTTTAATACCATTCTGTAATATGTTATTACATGCATATTTTCTCCGTTCAACTGGGCGGCATTGATTTTTGTCCCTTCTAGAGTTGCATCTCTGTATACCGCGATAAGTTTATAACGTGGGGGTAAAAGATGACCCCAACGATAGCAATATTTAGGATTTCTTCGTACGTGTGTGTATACACATACACTGAATATTTTCATTGCATCTTAATTTGAAGAGTGTTTTAACTTCTCGGAAAGCGCCACAGCATTCTCTGTACTCTGTAGTATATGGCAAAGCATGGACGGATATCGGAAAATATGAGTAACAACGGAGTTGTTTACACATACACGGCGGGTCACTGTATGTGCACTCTGTACAGGTGCAATCATGTCTTGTGAACAGCAACGTATCATACAACGGTAGACGCGAGAAATCATATGCAACGTGAGTGAATATTGTAACAATGAGAAAGAAAAGGGAATCAAAATCCCTTTGTGTGAAGCGACCAACGGGTGACTGCAGTGGTAATTACATTTGCATATATAGTAATTAATTGGTTAACCTTTCATAGCAGACACTCAGCTTCTAAAAGTCTTATTTATGTCTCGTCACTTACTGTAAGCCAGGTTACTTGTATTTCGCTCGTTTAGAAGACAAGATAATAAGCGAATGCAGCGCTGTCACTGAAGGTGAATACGCCTAGACGATCTGTCATGTAGTAACCCAGTAGCATTGCTCTATAAAGAGACGAGTGATTCATTTAATGGGCGCCAGCGCAGTGTGGCACTTACTCGTTTCTTACTTTCATTGTAACTTGTTTCCCTTGCAACCCTCATTCTGCGAAAAAAAACTACCTTACACTGAAAGTCAAGTGTTCCTTTTCCTTCTTACACTTCTTTGTCAGTCCAGATACTAGTGCTACTTCGAAGCATTCATTGTTTGTGTACTATGGCAGGTACTATGGCATTCGACATTATAGTTGCAGAATGTAATTTCATTAAAAAATATTGGTGTAAAATAAACAAAAAATATAATTATTGAAAATCTGGGCATGTTGACTGTCTTTGTGTATTTAACACCGCATGTTAAGCAGAATTGAAATATGCAACTATGAGGAACAAGCGATGAATTTTCACCGTAGATAGGAGAGATTTTAAGATAAATTGTGTATATTTTCTAGTTTGTCCATATTTCTTCAGCATCTATATTCACTAATGTTGTATCTACATTACATGATATCAGTTTCACAAATTTCCTATTCCACTAAAGCCAAATTTTCCGGATTTATTTTTTCTAAATCAACTTAAATTAATTGTCCTTGCTGTCCAATCCTTTGTAGAAATTGACATTTCACCTTTCTTTGGAACAATCTATAATAGATGCATATCAAATAACCGCTTCAGGTGCCATAATTAGCAATATAGAGATATAAACAGTTGAATGGCTTTTTTGCCCGCCTCGATAACGTAGATGGTAGCGTGTCTGACTCACGTTCAAGAGGTCCTGAGTTCGAATCTCGGTCAGGGTGAGCTACCTGGATAAGGTTTTTCCGGGGGTTTCCCTTATCCTTAAAGACAAATGTCGGGTAGCTCTAAGGTCTATGGACCCTGGACACATTTGAGCATCATTTCACCCATCTCATTCACCGTCCGATATGACAACGTTAGAGGACGTAAAATTAAAAAAAAAAAAAAAATAGCTTCAAGGGTACAACCCTTGAGGTATGAACTTTAAAGTTATAGGCAGAGAGCATTGTCCGTAAAGCACTTCAATATGCGAGGGACATTCAATAAATAATGCACAGGTTGGTATTACTGTGGATTGGATAATGCAACAACAAGAACTTACTCAGATGCAGTTAGAGGCTTGAGGAAGGAGCACGTGTTTTTTTTTCTTTTTTCCACTGTGTACTCTAACATAAAATTGGCGAGAGGGAAAAATGATAATTTATAATTATTTACTTTTACAGTTTACAGAAACTACAATGATCTTGTCTCACCTTTTATTTTGCAATATATTAGCACTAGAGGACTAGATATTTAAAATAATTTTTGTAGCAGTGAATACTAATAATTGAACTATTTTGGCAGAATTCAGTGCAATTAATCAAATTTCTTTACGTAAAATTTTATCATTTTCATTTATTAACCATATTGGATGAATATTAACTACTTGCAACGTAGCGACATCGAGTACTACTCGTTATTCCGTAATTTAATTCAGGATCACACTTGTTTTTATTCAAGACAAATAATGCACTCCATTCATAATTTCTGAGTTCAGCAACCACATAACCAAAATGGGAAGGGAAGAGCGAACTAAAATCATTGGAACCAAAGAGTCGTGACAGAAGTTTTATGTTATCACCGGTTTTCCGTTTGTTTTGTGTCGTTTACGGCTCCATTGACACGACTGTACTGAAGTTACCCGAAAGTGCTGCCAAACAAATAGCCGAACTTTCGCAAATAACATATTTACACTCTCGGTTCCATTTACCTGGTTTGAAGGTCTTTCCAAGTACGAAAAGAAAAATTAGTAATTAGAAAAGCTGATGCTTCCGCCAAAATATGTAAGAATTTTCTTTTAAAATAGATTAGAAACTTAATTATCTAAACAGAAACCTCTTATGGTGAAATGACTGAAAAATTACATCGCTATTTTCTAAGATGCATACCCACATTCCTCTTCCTATCAGCATATACACTACCAAAAGCTAGATTTCTCATTCTATGACTTTTTATTAAACTAAGTATTGGGATAGTCAATGAACTAAAAATCGGCTGCGCCCTGTTTTTCTGTCCGCGTCATTTGTGGTCGTTGCCGTCTGTTGCTATAAGAGAATGGTGCAAATACAGCCATAGAACATTTTACAAAGTAATTTTAAAGGTTTACTTATCAACTTTATGAGAGATGATGAAACTGGCCATCATTGTTGTCCATACATTTTTGGCACTTCTGGGGATTTATTTATCACTCGGCGTAGTTCACGTTGACAAATGCTGGTATTTTCCTGACAAATATTTTGTTTTAGTTATTTTAGGGTGTGTAGTTCGTCTTGTACATTTTGTTTTAAGTTACCACAGAGATAAAAACCGCAGGGGGTTAGGCCGGGAAACCACGGGGCTCACAAAGCTGTACTAATAATTCTGTCCTTAAACCTCATCAAAATATTGTCCAAAGAAAAGTTGCAGAGTCTTGCTGAAAACAGCAAAATCTCTCTCTCTCTCTCTCTCTCTCTCTCTCTCTCTCTCTCTCTCTCTCTCTCTCTCTCTCTCTCTCTCTCTCTCTCTCTCTCTCTCTCTCTCTCTCTCTCTCTCTCTCTCTCTCTCTCTCTCTGTTTGTGTGTGTGTGTGTGTGTGTGTGTGTGTGTGTGTGTGTGTGTATGTGTGTGTTAATTCTCCGAAACAGAAGGGGACACAATTCTATTCACGTACAGTGGCCGACATAAGTATTCGAACGTAAACATAGTTATTACTTATATCATTTTAAAGCTACCCAGAGTAGGCATACGTAAACACAACTTGTACAAAGTAAACTTGAGTCTTCCATTAAACATATAAACTCATAAATAGCAACTGAAACTAATTTGTACTACAAGGAGAAATAAAACAGTTACTTTACATCTGGACATAAGTATTCGAACAGAGAACAACTAGTATTTAGTTATCATCCTCTTTCTTTGAATTACTGCTGATAATTGTTTGGGCATTGTCTGTATGTGTTTAGTAACTGCAGAGTCCATATTTCTCCACTCTGTTTGAAGAAGTTGTTTCAGATGCCCCTTGCTTCTGATGTGATGCTTCCTCACACGCTCCTCGAATTCCTTCCAGATGTTCTCTATAAGATTTATATCTGGTCTTCAAAGTGTGAGGAATGGTGTACACGTTCCAAAACCTTAAAATTTCTGCAGTATGCTTCGGATCATTGTTCTGCTGGAAGTAATAATCATGCCCTAATCCCAGCTTCTTTGCACTCTTTTTAAGATTGTTTTCAATAATCCTGCTGTATTCAAATTTGTCCATGATCCCAACTGTGAACACCAGTTCCCCAAAGCCAGACGAAGCTATACAGCCCCATAACATCACACTACTGCCGCCATGTTTCACTGTAGCTGCCATGTTCTTAGGTTCCCATTCTGTATTTGGCAGTCTCCACACTTTAAGAAGTCCATCACTCTTGTATAAGCAGAATTTACTGTCGTCCGACCAGAGAACCTTATCCCAGAATTCTGTTGGTTTCACCACATACTGTATAGCAAATTCTATACGCTTTTTCTTATTCACCTTATTAACTTATGGTTTCTTCCTAGGAACGCGGGCATTGTACCCAGTATTATTTGAAACCCGTTCAACTGTTCTAGTGTGAACCACAGTGCCAGAATATTGCTCAAGGCATCCTCTAATCGCAGATGCAGTGACTCTCGGATACTGCTTCACCATTTTTATTATTTGCCTCCTGTCTCTGGTAGTGAGTTTAGAAGGAGCGCCATTTCTAAGTTTATTTACAACCGTATTTGTCGGTTTGAAGCGTCGAATTATGCAGAACACTGTAGTTTTGCTTCTGTTAATGGTTTTGGCAATTTCAGAGAGAGATTTGTTTTGTGTGTACATATTTGTCATGATATTCCTCTCTGTCACCCTTGCCTCCATACCTTTACGTCCCGTATTACCAGTGAGTTCACAAACGGCTGAATAACTTTGAGCACACTGTCTCGAGGCATAGCATACAAAACTACTATGTGGTAGGGGCATGTAGGATACGTCCAACCACCTTTCTCTCTGTTCGATTGGGTACGTTCGAATACTTATGTCCTCCAATAAGAGGGACAATAGAATAAATACAGTACAGATTGTGTAATAAATACATGCAAAGTGATATTTTAAATGTTGTTTTCGAGACACAAAAGGTTAATGTTTACATGCTAGACAATTCAACGCTGCAATATAAATATTACAGTATTTATAGTGCGTGCAATGTTACATGTTACATTATTCGAATACTTCTGTCGGCTTCTGTATGTACGAGCGTCGACTGTTAACTCCAAAAAAAGTCATCCATAAGAAATGTTTGCCTGTTTTAAAGAAGCATAAGCGATATTTGGGTAGAATTTTCCAAACGAGGTTCTCTATTGTTTCTTAGGTAACAAACCTACGTTGGACACTTGACACTTGTCACCTGAAATTTATTGTTAAGTTTATGGAGTGTCCTATGGCCTGGAACTTTTACACCCATAGATCTTTCTGCAAATCGTACTTTCACTAGACGAGCTGTCTGAGTTGACATATGCGAATCATAAATAAATACACGCTGTGCACTGGAAAACATATCTATACTAAGTCATAATATACTTTGTGACTAAGTGCAGAACAAAATAATAAATAACTTGTAACAAGTGAACCACGACATCACTGTCAACACAATACTCTATACTTCCTGAGTAGAGCAAAACACGTCAGAAGCGTGACTTTATTTAAAGCAGCAGTGCCGAATCATGAGCCCACATTCCCAGTAGAAAAAACGTCGCGCAGACGGTTCTTAGTTCATTGACTCTTCAGTTAGAATATTAATTTAATTTAATCCATTTCTCTGGTGCTTTGTCTGAATGCTTTCGAAGTATTATCCAGAAGTTATATAAATAATATGAAATTGTAGTTAAAAAAATTTATATGTTTATCAAAATTAGTTACAGTCACTTCTTCATATACTACAAATGCGTTAACAAGCAGAACTTTTCCTCAATCAATGGAATAAAGATACAATGTATTTTCTGAATAAGGATAACTTACTACGGCGATTTTCGAATGTATGCGATCCTAGGATGAACTTAAAGTACTCCAAATAGAGGAAAGATGTAATATGCATAAACATTTATGTAACTAAACGCGGGCAAATAAATTCACGCTTTCATGCTTAGTACGATATTTAGCTAGACAAATTACGTATACATCGTTTTGTATACATGCGATAAAAGGTAATACACGATAACTCAGATCATTTGGAAGTGCAGGATTTTGAGAAGGGAATGGGAATGTGTAGTGTTTAACGCTCACTTTTACTACATGCGGCACCGCAGGCGGTGAAACTGATACATAAAATGAAGATGAAGCACCAATGGAATTAAATGGCGGGGAAAACCGGAGATCACGGAGAAAATCCGCCCCAGTACCGTGTTGTCCATCGCAGATCTCACATGCGGTCGCTTGGGAGCGAACCCGGGCCGCCTTGTTGAGAGTCAAGCGATCTAACCGCTAGGCTACGGCGCGGCCAAGGAGAAGGGATATACGAGGGCTGTTCAATAAAGAATGATAATCTTTTACGGTCATAATTTTTCGCACTAAAATTATATATGATGAAATTCTGTTAACTTAATGTGAAACAAACACGCCCATAGTAGTTTCATTGTTGGTACTCCTGGTTCCCGCCTGTGAGAACCAGGCAAATTCAGATATGTACAGTATCGCCTACCGCTGCAATGGAGTTAACACGCGAGGAACAATATGCGACTTTGAAATTCTGCTTTCGTCTCAACAAATCTTCAGTTGAGGTCTATACAATGTTACAGGAGTCCTATGGAGAGTCTGTTCTTCCCTACAGGCAGCTTGCAGAAGGTTTAAAATGTTTAAAGAGGGGAGACAATAAATTTCAAGGAAGGTGTTCCAGTTACTGCTCTTACGGAAGAAAACATCAACACTGTTGCTGGTATTGTGAGAGACAATCAACGAATTACCTTAAGATCACTTTCTGAAACACTGAACATTTCATTGGGTGCCACCCACACGTTGGTGACAGAAACATTACACACGAGACGAGTTTGTGCGCGATGGGTTCCAAGACTGTTGATTCCCGAACAAAAAGACATTCGCATGCTGGCCTGCATGCAGTTCAAGTTGATGTTAGAGGAAGATCCGGAGTTTCTTTCAAACGTAATCACTGCTGATGAAACTTGGCTACATCATTTTGATCCTGAGAGCAAACAGCAAAGCAAAGTGGTTGCTTCTGCTGGGAAAGATATGGCCATCTCATTTTTTGATATTCATGGAGTGGTTTATCAGCATGTTGTACCTACACACACATCAGTAATTAGACAATACTACAATACTACAGGGATGTCCTGAAAACATTGCAAGTCCATATCAGGTGCAAAATACCACATTTCCGCGTAGCAGGCTGGATGCTGCACCACGATAATGCGTGGCCGCATATTGCCAATTTTGTTGCTGAATATCTTGCAAAAATCAACGTGAAGTGCATCCCTCACCCTATCTATTGTCCGGATTTGGCTCCATATGACTTTTTTCTATTCCCTAATTTCAAGAAACGCCTTCGTGGGAGGCATTATCCATCATCAGAAGCAGTGGTGATGGCTGAGGAGGTGATTTTGAAGGATCTCTCAAAAATGGTTTCCAGCATGTCTTTGAAGACTGGCAGAAACGCTGGGACCAGTAGATCGCATTCAGGGGAGATTATTTTGAGAAGAACCATCAAAATTATGAGGATGAATGAAGGTACGTTGTCAAAAAAAAAAAAAAAAAAAAAAATGTGATCATTCTTTATTGAACAGCCCTCGTAATATGACTGATATCACTGTATTAAGATGTAAGGTATACATAAATTGACGCAAAATCAAGTGCTTTATTATTATTGTTATTAATATTATTATTACCATTATTATTATTATTATTATTATTATTATTATTATTATTATTATTATTATTATTATTATTATTATTATTATTATTATTATTATTATTATTATTATTATTATTATTATTATTATTATTATTATTATTATTATTATTATTATTATTATTATTATTATTATTATTATTATTATTATTATTATTATTATTATTATTATTATTATTATTATTTATGCGATGAAGGTTTTAAACTCTAAATATCTCATACATTATCAAACACAGAAATTAAGTATAATATCACTTATAAACCGAGGAAAAATAA
>CM060950.1:102953546-103066046 GCA_030765055.1 Mantis religiosa
TCTCCTGCGACTGATGAACATTTATAGTTTACAAAGTGTCTGTAAATTAAAACACGAAGTGGTAAGTTTTGTTGTTATTAAACATGAACTGTTATTAAAGAAATATTATTTCGTGTAACAGATATTAAATGTTGTCTAGGAATTACATTCTCATGGGACTATGAACTAAAGCTTGGTCATTTGCTTAGTATTTAATTACATTGGTTATTCACTAGTAAATGTAGATTTAGTTCAACAAAACACTGTTTTAAAAATTAATCTGATTTGTACACCACGCCAACTACATTAGGTGGTTTCACTATGAATGGTTGATATGGTTCTCTGTTATGGAAAGTTTTGTAACCAGCGGCCATAGGCTGGCACCAAGAACAATACATCTAGCAAACCTTGGTAACACATGTGGGGCAATAATGTGAAGCCTCATACGCGAACTATTCTTTTCGCTAGAGCAAAAGTGAAACGGAACAACTGCACATAATGGTGCTAAAATACAATTTTTAATTTACTATCGAAGATTTATTTCAAAGTATAGAACGTACTTTGATAAAGCCGAATAATCGACAGTATCGAGGTTTCATTCTTGCTTGGGATCTTCACGCTCTTCCGTCCTCACTGCTAGGGTGTATTGTTATTCTATGTTATGATCTTAATGCGCACAGAACTTTGAAGTTGGAGTAATCCTTGGAGCCTGCTGCGGTATTTGTGCAACATTTCAAGGAGGCATAAGGCGTGAAGACAAAGTAAACACTAAAAGTATTAAGCATTTTGTTTATCGTTGAAAAGTGATAAAATGTCAAGCATATAAAATCGAATACATTATCCTGCAAACAGAACATAAATTTTTTAAAACAAAAGTTGGAAGTGTTATGTACTAAGAAATAAATAAGATGCAATGTTTAATAGCAACTTATTTTCATTCCAGAGTTTCTATATTTCTAAGTGTTAATGCGTCTTTTTAAATGTTATCGTTACTGTATAAACAATATTCATATTTTAATATGTTTCATGCTACATAAATAGTTTTCAAAAGTTTGACCGGATCTGAACCCAAACATTTCAAGTCTTCACTGCCAAACTGAAGTTGAAAATCGTATACGGAGAGCACGTTTTATTTTCAAGGTTGAAGTTAGTTATAAAGAAACTATTATAATCACTTTTATGGATTAACAAAGGCATTAATGCTTTTTAAATAGTTTATAGATGCCTTAACCACAAGTATTTCCTTTATGATGTAAAACGAAGTATATTATTGTGACCAAAATTTTAGTATACACTGAATTTTGCACCATGAACTTGTGTTGTAGTTTTTGAATTCCTAGTTAATGCTATAAAATGATCTCCACATTACTCGTAAAATGCTCAGTAAGCACTTGCAGATCTTGTACTTACTAGCCTTACGCTGTATGCATGTTGGTAATTTTTCGTTCTCGCAAAACACGCTACTTTAGCTAATTACAAAGAACGTACTTCGTAGGCAAATGGTATTTCTAATTAGAATGTCTTTTTTTAAGAAGCTGAGCATTTTACCTTTCTTTTTTCTTAATGCCCACTTTTAATAATGCGGCACCGCAGTTGCAACGCTAATGATACATGAAATGAAAATGGAGCACCGGTAGAAAGAGATCGGCGGGGGAAACAGGCGCACTCGGAGGAAACCCCCCCCTACACCGTTTTGTCCATCAAAAATCTCACATGCGGTCGCCTAGGATCGAACCGGGCCGCTTTACCTTCCGCGGATGCAACATGTAATACACAATATATAGTACTTATGCTACAAAACTTGGCTGGCAGGCGCAAGGTCCTTGTGACCTTCACTGTATTTCGCCTCGCCCACGTCGTACACCCCTTCTAGTCGTCAAGCGTGCGTCAGCCTTACTTGTTCTAGTCCAGTTCACACCTGAATAACATTAGGGACGTTTAGAAGTGTTTTGTTTTGCTTGAAGCATTTTCAAAATGCCTCAGTCCAGTAACAATGCCCTAGACTAAGCAATGGTATACATTTTGCTGGTTCTAATACCTAAACGAAAAGATGTAAAATAATGTAAATGAAACCATATTTCGTTATTGAACAGTATTAATCGTGAGTCAATTATTAGAAAAATTAAAACACACGTTAGAATAATTAAAAGAAAATACCTGGACAGAAACAAACGCCATTCCGGAAGCTGAAGTAACGCCTGTAAATGACATTTCCTCAGAAGATGCCGTAGATGTCCTGATGCAGATAGACGTCATTTCCATTATATTCTTTGATAAGGCGTATTTTGTGTTTATTCTGATAATAAATGGGATTTGAGATTTGATTTAACGTCCACGCTTGTGTGACCGGGATACGACTGCCAGCCAAGTCGTACGGTATATCGGGAGACGGGCCGTGCACCTGCTGGCCAAGTTTTGTAGCATACGTAGTATATAACTCGGCATATATTTTATTAATAATCTGCAAATATTTTCTTACGGATGGGGGGGTAACAATTATTGGGAAAGCAGTTATACCTATACTTATAGATTTGTTTTAAAAAAGGATATTTTTCCTTGTTTAACATTAATCAGTGCTTACAGTTAGTTGCTATTGTCCTTAATTTTGTGTCCTGTCATACGCTGTACAGTCCTCTATGAATTTGTCTGATAACTCATTTTGAGTTAATGCTGCATTATTGACCTACTTAAAGATAACATCCCTATTTTCCTTTTCGGAGTTTACAAAAAATGAATATGGAAGAAATATATTATTAATTTTCTAAATTATCTCATTCTTTCACCTACTTTTTCAACCTGTATAGCAGTTTTATCCATGTATAAGTAGTTTATAATGTTCTGTACTTCAATTTTAATAAATGAAATAAATATTAGCTTTAGAAAAATTTGACAGTTGATTGCGAGGTCTACCTGAGAGTCCGAAGACTCCGGCCTCTAACAACCCGGAAGCGATGGAAACTCCGGGGCTCTTTCCATGGGACAATACCTGGAGTCTACAAAGCCCCCTTCCATCGACAACAACGTCAAGACGGGTGGAAGTGGATACGCCACTTACCCGCGTCAACCACGCAGGGAAGACTACCGAATAACCTCGGTGGGGCCACCTGGTGATCTAGCACACCTTCTACTAGTTCTGCAGGCTAATACCCGGGACCTTTTAGGCAACTCTCTGCCCCCTCAGGGCGGTCGAAGCCTGGCCGGAGGTACCCCATCTCCCGCGGGTGTCGGGAACACACTGCCCCCTCGAATCCTACCCAATCCGAACAACTCCCATTCGGGAGGGGCTCGAATGTTCGGCACGAGCGCTAAGGGTCTGCATCGCTCGCACCACATGATTTTAACTTTAAAGTTAAAAGTTAATTTTAAAATTTAAAGTCATTTTACACCCTAATTTTAAACATTTTAGATGATCAAAATTCTGGCCACCGCCACCGCCACGTCACCACCGATGACGATTATAATTGGATTGGATTATAATTGGATTGGATTAGAGGTGGATAGGATTCCACACTGAACCTACGGACAGGTTATAGGCCGCACAATGGTTTTTGAACACTGACATATTTACATGAAAGCTTTGATGCCAGTCTCTTAGCTGTTTTTCCTGGCCTTCAATGGTAGTGATATCTCACTGCGATGACTTCACCCTCTCAAATATCATTGGATTGTTTGTTTCACGCGTCGCTATTAAGAGAAGAATTACAGCCTCCAACAAATTAAATACTATAGTTCCAGAAATGTTTTTCACTTACAACTCTAAGTTAAACAATTTTGCCTTTAATCCTATTTTAATTCTTCTACGCCTGACATCTTTGTCTGTTGTCCTTATCACTGTCATCCTCGTCACTGATTTCCATCTCATTGTCTTCAATTATAATTCTTTCAATTTTTTCTTCCGTTAGTGCATCTTTTTCCTAATGCTCCTGTTTTATTTCATCCACATGATGCCATACCTTTACCCATTCCCTTTTTCCAATTTGCTCAAATCGTTGGCGGCACATTTCGTCTTTCAGGTTACATTTCTGCAAGCAACCCACAGTTTGGAATCTGTTCATATTAATTCTATAGGATTCGGAACCAGATGTTACGGAGGAAACCTTAAATTTGCATGATTATATTCTGAGAGTATTTAGTCAAGACTTCTTAGTCGACTTGTTGGCTAGAATTAAATCATACAATTTTGTTTTGTGCTATTGTAATTTTATAATAAAGAAAACATAGGTATGTATTCTTAAAGAACTTGACGTTGGTGGCTTATCTATTTGTGAATTATGTATTTACTTGTGTATTTACTTATGTAAAGGAGTAAATTTGGAATTAATATTGTGTGTAAACATTTAACATAATTTTCAGTATTCGTTAGTTTATGAACACTTAATATGCGTATGACAGTGTCACACTACTTTACAGACAACTGCACTCGGGGAGGGGGGAAGACGATTCACACGGCATGTTGCATCAAGTAATTGGAGTGGTAAGTTCACCGAGTTTAGGAGTTTGAAGGAGACAGAAGAGAAAGGAGATTAGACCGGAGCTCGCTGGCTGCTCTATGAGTGAAGGTCAGTGTTCCAAAACCATTGCGCAACTTATATTTATGCCAGAACCCTGGGAGGAAGGGATGAAATTGGAGTACTGTGCGAGTCTACTGGCAGCCGGGCCAGGAGTGCCAGCCAGTGTGAGGGTCTTTAATGTGAGCTAGAGATTCAACTCCGCGTCAGGACATGAAACCGCGAGCCGCAAAACCGCAAAAGAACTGTTGGTCAAATTGATCGGTCACCGGGGATCGAACCTGGAGCTTCCAGAATGCTAGTCCCAAGCTTCCGTCTGAACCATTCCGCTTGGTTATGATGATCTAACTGTTAACTTTATCCTTTAAATGCAAGTTCCAAAAATCGAAGCCGGAATCTCTCTACAGCATGACCTGCGGAGCTATAATGAAGCATGACTTTGAACTCGTTTTCCCTTTCAAGCATACTTCAGGTATACAGGCAGGGCTCTTATCTAATAAACGAGTGCAATTTATTGCTTCCCTGTAACGAGAAATTTAACAAGTGATTTCAAAGCACTGCAATTAAAACTGACGGATCATTTTTTTACATGGGACGTTGTTATGATCAACTGCTTCTGTTGTATAAACTTCGAGGAATGTTTCAACATAAGGTTAATATTTTCCTTCTTAGCTGAATGCCTTTAATTACATATAGGTGTCACATAGTAACTTAACACAGATACTTCTGACCCTATGGGTCTATTTCACCGCTAACTTTATTGATTTGATTGGTTGTGAGTATGAAACCTTATTTGGGTTTCTAATTATCTGTGAAATACTCAATAAAATATAATGGTTGTGGCTTAAAATATAAACGAGCATTGTTTTTAGACAGCACTGGACTAAGGACAATAAAATGCATTGCAAAACATCTCGAAAGTTTAAATATAACATGGAATTGTGTATTTTTGCGATCTTAAGTAAAAACAAAAGAATAGAAAAATATATGTCTCTATTTTCTTTTAATAAGAAACCTGTTGCAAGAATTTAAAGAATGTTTCAGGAAAGTACATTGGAAAGTTTTCAATTCCTTCAAAATATCTCCTTATGGTTAAAGAAACAAGCATAATCCGTATAAATTAGAAGAAAGCTGCCTTTCCTTCCATATGTAAGAAAGGATAATATGGAGAAATAAACTATTATATAATTTTTTTTTTTTTTTTTTTTTGCTTGTAAGCGAAAGAAACAATAGACGGTCGCAGCTGTTGTAGTTGGTTGTAGTTTTTGTGGAAACGTTTTTGAATTTCCATCATGAATTTTTTCACAATTTGAGCAGTGGTCAACTATATAATTATGCTCTCTGCGGGTTAACTTTTTGGAAAAAGTATTTTATAGCATTCAGGCGTAGGAGAATTAGCCGGGATCTCAAACAAAAAAGGAATGAATAAGAACAGAATAAAAATAAAATATAAATCAAATAAAACAAAATCGTCATATGATTCTTTTATCATGCAACATACACCGATATTTATCATGGAGAAGCGCTAAAAGTAAAGGTACATATCGTGAAGAGTCCCCCAAACTCAGGGCAGAGCACAGAACGTAGGGCAATGTGTTTCTTTGTACTTCGAAGGTGACCACAGGGCGGGAAGGATGAGAAACCCGAAGGGCGACCAGATCTGGAAGACGAGCTCAAGAATCTCTCATGATTTCAATTTTAACACAGACTGCCCACAAGCACCAGCAACTCGAGGTTACCTTAGGGAAAGCCGCTCACAGAGACCGAGTGACGTCAGGGGCAACCTTCACAAACACACCACCTGGATGGATGGATGGATGGATGGATGGATGGATGGATGGATGGTGGTGGTGGTGGTGGTGGTGGTGGTGGTGGTGGTGGTGGTGGTGGTGGTGATGGTGGTGGTGGTGGTTAGCCCCAACAAGCTGAACGTCTTCACCTGGTTTTGTAACGTTGAAACAGATGAGGACAACGATGGTAAAAGAAATTATGGGTACAGCAAAAAGTGGTAAGAAAAGTCATGTGTGGACCATTTAAAATTCGTCTATCGACCATAATACCGACATCATGGATCAGTTGATAGAGTAATAATTATAATAGAATTAAATAGGAATAGTTTGTATATTTGTATTAAATGTTAAGAGGCTGTAGGTTTTATGAGTAAGTTTGGCTTAGAGTAAAAGGACATTAAGTATGGTAATTAGCGAGGGCTTGTTCTCAGGCAAATTTCGTAGTAGTTTGGTAGGTTACGTTAGCGAGAGGGGTGAAACTATCCGAAGTTGCCAGATTAGGTATGGCAGGCTATCTTATAAATCTTTGAATATGTGAGAGTATGTCTTAGAAATTTATAGAGAGATGGAGAAAAAAAGCATGGAAAAACATGTGCAGTGTTTAATGCCCACTTTTACTACATAGGGCACCGCAGGCGGTGACACTGATGATACATGAGGTTAAGATGGAGCACCGGTGGAATGAGATGGCGGGAGAAACCGGAGATCCCGGAGAAAATCCGCCCCAGCACCGTGTTGTCCACGACAAATCTCACTTTACAGTGGCCTGGGTGAGAGCCAAGCGGTCTAACCACTCAGCCACGACGTGGCCTTATTTCAGGATGGAATATCGAAAATTTCAGTAATGTAGAAATGAAGTGGCAACATTGTATTAGAAGTTACTAGTGGGGGTCGTAGAGTTATTAGCAAAAAGGGAGGTTATTAGGAGAATTTTGGTAGCTGAAGAACATTTTTCTAGGCAGAATCTTGAAAACTTTTTGTCGGATCGCCGGTGAAACAAGACGTAGCTGGATCACACACGCGCTCACACATACGAACACACATCTTTCTATTGGTCGGCATCCTCTCAGTTAAAGTAAATAATATTAAACGTTTCAAACTCAGATTTCGGTGTCTTCCTTACTTTACTTTAATATATAGCCACACATACCCTGAGATGGGTCTCTGCTCAAGATTGAGGCAGAAGCATACGGCTACAACTTTGAGCAAAATCGCAGGACAACAAGGAGAACCACGCAAAACCCGTGGTCAAATTGGACGATCGCCGGGAATCGTAACGGACCTCCCGAATGCGAGCTTCACATCTCGCTCAGTATCATGGACAGGAACTTAGTCAATTTTTACAGAACTCCAGTAACGACTATTCTGAGTACTCACATAGACAAAAACTTGAAACCAGGCCTCATCGGTGAAGAATGTCAAGGATGGAACTCTATGTTCAATGTACAAATTTTCCAGAATTTTCCAGAACATGCTCATAAGATGCGTGCCTCTGTAATGAATCATTTGAAACAAATTGTTACTGCTATTTCACATCCTTTAAGTGCAGTAATTTAATAGACCTTTGCACAGTGTCATATGAAATTCCTATCTGTTGCACAAGATGATGTGCATTAAGACTTGGTAGTACAGAGCGGTTTCCAAACGATAAAAAAATGACATGATTAATAAAATTTATGGACTGATTTACGTCTTGGAATCTTTACTCTTTTTGAAATTGTTTTTTAACTTCACGAGAACACGTTGTTTAAAACTTGCCGAGATTCAAACTGCAATTATTGAGTGGTATGTTAACCCTTAGGTAAATAATATTAAGAGGCATATGAGAATCCTATAGAGTGAATTCTCCCACCCTCCCCCCTCTCTCTCTCTTGCTCTGGACTTGGCATTAGAAATCTCTGCATAAAATAGCGGTGAAAACAAAATTAAATTGCAGGTTAAAGTTTTTTAAATTAGGAAAAAAGAAATTACAACTAATATTTGTGGTGGTCTTCAGGATTCATTGGAAAGATCCTTATTGCGAAATAAAAAATAACAGTTGAAGGGGTTAAATATCCAGCAACAGAGATTAGCATGTTGCGTATTACAATGGTCTCCAGAGGTAATCAATCGCAATGAAGACCCTTTAAGGAATTTATACTCTACCTTAGTAGAGCTACTGAACACAACTCCCAGCTCTGTCAGTACTGAATATACGGTTTGTCTTGATCAGTATTTAAAATGTTTCGTGCTCTCCATTTAAGGTAATTTTTGGGTCTCAAGAAGATTGGATGGAAGGGACTATTTCTCATAAAGAATTTAACCAATTCATGTGGTTCACAGACAATGCAGGCATGATTAACCTATTTCTAAGAACAAATATAAATATATTCCTCGGAAAATACTACATCCCATATTTAGGAATTGAATTAGTACAATGAGTTTGAGGAGGATTTGCAGTTGATAATGCAACTTTAAATCGTTTCTTCACTTTTATAAGCGAAAAGAAAATATCATTCAGGTTGAATATGAACTGGTGTAACTAAAGGATTTGCAGGAATAAAATTATCTTCAGGCTGAAGTATTTGCTATCCTGAGCCTGAAGTATTTGCTATCCTGAGCTGTGCCCTTAGATGCGTTGAGAAAGTTTACCGTAACGAATTCTCATTCACACAGTCAAAGTAATGTAATATCAGTCTCTTCAAACAAGTAAATTCAGCACTGGTATGGGAACACCTAAATGACCTGATTGTCCTTGTATGCCACAAGTCTCAAAATCCGGCGGGTGACAGGTCGTTAGGGCAGCTCCAGAAATGAAAAAGCTGTCTGCCCGAAGTTTCATGGACAGCATTTTGAACTTGAATGACCATTTAAATTTTTACCCGGTCCCTATGAAATTATCCATTATTAACTATAATCTTTTCCGTCTTGCCTGGCTTGCTTGGAACAATCTGTGCAGAGTAGAACTTATGGATAGAGTTAGTTTTTGAAAGTGTAAGTAATGTACGGGACTAAGCTCTGTGTGTTTCTGGGATGCGGGGAAATCTTGTAAGGAGGGTATGCTGCTGCCGTGTGGCAATCCTTGCATAAAAAGAAATTATCACATTAGACTGTTATTGTTCCTTACACGAGCATCAGTGGTTGTGCTCTGGTTCCTAAGCATTTGTTTGTTACAAGTGCCAAGCTACTGTAAGCTATGGCTGAGGGGACATCAGAGGCCATTCGTAAACGGAATCTTATGGTCCACGGAGAGGCTCGTCATTTGATTTGGAATTTAATAGAAAAATATCACAGGGAATCCAAGCAAAATTCCATAAATTTCCTACTCAAGCAAGCAAGCAAAAAGGGGGCAGCAGAATATATTATATTTTTAATTCATATCCTCCAACGTTAAGTCATGTCGGACAAGTGATTGAAATGGGTGAAATGATACTAAAATGAATTCTGGGTCCATCACGCTTAAAGTTACCCGACATTCAACTTTCAGGATAAGGAAAAACTCCGGCAAAATCCTTATCCAGATAACTCATCTCTACCAAGCTTCGAACTATGGACCTCTTGAATATAGAATAATTTGAGCAACACGATTTTATTTCGTGAGGTAGTCACATAACTTCTGGCAGTAGATGAGGTTTTTTAAGTAGCTGATAAAGATAAAATGTTAGTTCTGAACCCATGGTTGGAATCAATGCATCTACTGCCAAAACCTAAGTTAAACATGCATTAGGGAAACAAACTAAGGTGGCAAACCTATCCTGGAATAAGACAAGCCGGGAAACTGGTCTTTGGTCCATGCAACTCTCTCATTTCTATTGAGATTGGACAGAAGAGCAATAAGGAAAGTAGTTGTATTAATTTCTGAACATGGCCACTTAAGGAAACATCTACATAAAGTACGATTCCAGAAAGATGAACCCAATTGTAGAGTGTGCAAAGAGGAAGCTGCATGACATGTCCTCTTTGACTTTCTCTCTTTCCTCCTGGCAAGAAATAGACTTACTGTTTTTTATTAGAGGAAACCTTGGAAACGATGCTGACAGTGGATCCAATATACTGCTAGTAGTTCAGGAAACAATTTTGGGAAATAATGAAGGTTTTGTATCTACTTGTAGCTTTCAGTGTTTAAAATTCTCAAGGAGTTAAACCCTTTCACAGATTGTGGTAAGTATGTATGCCACCATGATTACTTCGAACTAAGCCACCTTAACAAGTCATGCACTCACATGGGTTTCTCTGCTCACTCTTCTACTAACTATACTTCACAACAATTATTTTTCATCTACTTCATGTTAAGGGGACCGATCGGTGACATTTCCAAATCCTGAGGTACTCCTTGAGGCTTTTGGACTTCTTACCACAGATCGTATACACTTAAAAATTATTACTGCAAAGTATGCTCCAAATATGCTTTGCGGTTTCTGATTTACACAGTTTTAAATTAAAATAAATAATGATTTTGTGAAAAATGCTCCTTAATGTTTACATAAAGTTTCAAACTTTTGTTGTTCGTTGAGCTAGAAGAGAATTTTGCTATGAAATAAACTTTTAATTATACATTTTTCAAGTAATTTTTCCTTTAGTTTCACTTTCCGTACAAAATATCATGTTTTTCAAACTTTGGTGAGCTTGGTTGCATAATATTTGTAGTTTACAGAAGTAACTGTATAGCAAGTTTTATTTAGCATGTGCTTGGGGAACCTTGTAAAGTTATCTTGTGAGGACCGAAAAATTAATTACATCTTAAAGAGAATTTTAAGCGCTAAAGAATACTGAAAAAAGTAATACCGAGAAAAATATGCTTGAACATTTGCATAAACAATCCGACCTAAACGTCTCCTTAAAATTGCTCTGCACCACATGTAGAACCATCTGCTCTTTTTAGCGTCTTCAAATTTAGGTTTTGAGAACTTTAACCTCCTCCTTTTAGATTTGGACACCTTGGAAACTTTTCTGATACAATGATTCTTGGGTGATCACCGCTGGTTGATAACTTTACTGCTACTGGAACTCAAGTACGTCTGTGGAACTCACATATGCCAGTAAACTGTATAGCTACAATATTCATCTTCTTTGTTGATAGAAATACCTCTTTAGGACATTTGCACAAAACGCTGTGAAGCGTCTATTGCAACTGCATATTGCCTACATTTCATCAGTGGCCAATTTTTTGTATATAGCATATAATTTTGCACAGAGAAATGTTTTCATTTTACTTTTATGCTTTGTGGTGGATTCTCCTTTAGCCACTGCACCATTACGATTAGAAAAGCACCATGAAGATTCTCCTGAATATCTTGACTCACTATCTGCGGAAGTGAAACAGTAGAGAGCTACTTAATCTCAATTTTCATTTGCTGAATATCGCAAACATTGTCCTTTATAATTTTTCTATAATTCCGTTAATTTTATGACACTTTTATGTTTCAATCTTCCCCTTTTCTTGCCCCCCCCCCCAGGACTTGCATAGTCCTGTACCCAAAGGTTTGGCAATGTGATTCAGGCACTCATCCCTCTTTATTTCCACATCACTTCTACAGCCTAATGTCATCCAAATATTTGTAAGTTCCTGAATCTCACCAATATAGGGTCCCGTATTTTACAGATTTCTACAGATCTTTTTCACATATTTTCTGCATCCACTATCTCCATTGTGTTTGCTGGACCATTAAAATTCTCCACCTTCACTATGATTGTGTTGCCAAGCTTTGTAGGCCTCTTTATCTGCAATTGCTTCCTTATTGCTGTACTTACCGCAGTATCAAGATACAGTTTATGGTCTATCACAAGCGTGTATCTATGACGAAACCTATTTCATAGTTTGATGCGTGTCTTCATTTATGTCATGTGTCATCAAAGAAAGCACAAAACGGCAATAACGTTTTTCTTAGGCAGTTTACTAGTTTAGATAACATAAATATCAATGTTTTTCCTGGACATATCAAAGTTTAGTTCTTTCCTTTTTAAGTGTTATCTTCCACAAGTTCATACACATGAGAATCGTAAATGGAACATGGAGGTCATACAGTTAATGCGGAAATTGTCGTGTTACTTCCTTGCAGATATAAGCGACAGTAAAAGCTTAAATTCTAATAAATCTGTTATCTAGAACTTGTTTGCCTGAGATTTTAAAAATGTAGTACATTTATAATCAATGTTATACTAATATCCCTATTATTATGATTATTATGATGATTATTATTATTGCTGTTGTTGTTTTTATACTTCGAGATGTTTTCCGATAAGTATCATTGTGTTTTGTTTCATGTACTCATTTCGAACCCAACTTTTTGTTTCCGCACTATATCTAGGAAAAAAGGCCTGTGAAATATTGGTAACTGATATTGTGGTGGTTGCTTGGGAGCATTCAGGAAATAATTTAAATGAAATAAATTAAAAAATATATCCTGAAGAAGGAGTTTTAGTACGCCAATTTTAGAATTAGTCTTAATTAACAGTTAACACTTACGCTAAGATGATAATTTTCTTTTTTCTTCCGGAACGACGTTTTAACTAGCAAACTTTGAGCCTATCTGAGTAGTTTTGAAGCGGTTATCCACTGAAATAGGTTGCATCTTGGCTGAAATGCTCTAGAACATATTTTTTATCACCCGGCAATTAGATCTACGCCATTCTATTGCTTTAGGTTTTCACAGCATGTTTGCATTTGTGCAATCATAAGTCATTAATAGCAGTCATACTCATGGACGAATGAATATGTATCTACCAGAATCCTAACTATAGAAGCATATATTACTTTGGAAAAATGTAAGATGACTTTTGACAGGACCACCATCTGCAAGTTCCATAGATATATAGCTTGAGAATGGCTGGTTGAACGTAGATATAGGTACATTAAACTTTTGCGTTTTAAATACTTGGGTTATTCAATAATTAGGGGCACCAATATCTGCATGTGGCGCATCAGCGGTAAATGATGCAAGTTGATATCAATGAGAAAAGAGCATTTTATGCGTGTTTCTGTTAGACTGAAGACAGTAATCTTATTTATAAGATTATTTATAGTTCGTCTAATATGTCGACTGTTTCCTGTAGTGCTCTAAAATGTTCAGTAAATACGAACAATGATACTTTATTAAAATCAGATTACATGAGGCAAGAATGCTCGATAATGCCATGCAGCATTATTGTGATTTCACAGACGAAGGGAAGACGTTAACCAAAAACGTGGAGCGGGCAGACCGCAATCACACGACGGTAAACTTTGCTGGAAGAAGATCGCTGTTGAACTTGTACTAGCAAAGGTAACTGAAATTCCCCCTGATACGACTCTTTATTACTTAAGGAGAAGTCAAATATAAGGAAAAATCTGTGCTCGATGGATTTCACAGAATTACTGAAGAGGAAAAGACGTGACAGAGAATGCAAACGGCGAGATTGCACTTAAATGCTACGGACGTGAAGGCAAGAATTTCCTTCGAGATGTCACAGCTTTAGATGGAACCTGGGTTCGATGCTACCAACCATAATTGAAGAGACAATCAAATGAGTGGCGGGACAATAATTGCTCCCGCCAGAAAGTATCAGCAAGAACAGGATTCACTTGAAGTCAATTTCATAGCTGCTTATGATTTTGAGATATCTTTATCACTCATTCAATCCATGTGGGGAATTCTGTGAATGGAGCGTATAAGTTACTTTCTGGAACACCATTTAAGAACAGCTGTGCGCCGTAAACGTCCACATCTCCTGAATTCTCATCGTATTGTGCTGCTTGATGGTCTCGATGTCACCTAACTGCCCCTATGTTAACTTATTTCGCAGCTGGTCTTGGGAAACTCTGGAGCATCCTTCATATTCTCCAGATATAAGCGCATGTGTTTTTTTTTTTCTCCATCCCGAAAATGAAGTCATCACTTAGAGGAATTCACCTCAGACAGGTAATTATAGCATCGGTAAAGCAGTCTGTTCGAAGATTAGTGGAACATCATACTGTTAGTGCCATCCGTCGTCTTCCTGAAGTGTGGAAGTGGGCAATTCTTGGCGGAGGAGTTTACTTCTGAGCACAGCAACGTGACCTTCCAAAAATGCTTTGTTTCTTGTTAATTAAAATGTTGTCATGAATTATAATTCGTCAATCGATAATTATCGATTGGCCTATACGATTATATAATGTGTAGTATAATATAACCCAGAGCTGAGACCAAAACATACATTTTCGATGCAACAAAATTACATGATATGAAATATACAGGATCTTTCAAAATCAATCAAAACTTTAAGAGGTTATAAATATTATAATATTTGGGATAGGAAGAAAAGAAAAGAAATCCCTTACTGGGCAAGGAATGGGGTTTAATTTTTTTTTCTCAGACACCGCTATCATGGGTACAATGTTGAATAAAACAAAAAATTTTATTTACTTCTATAGGGATTCGTATGTTATAAATTACGACTATCATTATTAAGTGATAGAACAGCTGATTCAATGCTATTATGGCAGCAAGGGGAGTTTTCTCAAGGTATGAGAACATTTAAAGCTCTTAACAATTCAGAAACATGCATATATTTCATTCGTGATTATGGAGATTTAAACAGAAAGTTTGAAGTAACTGGTTTTGTTGCTAATAAGAGATTTAGAAGGCTAAAGGTAATCTATGATGTCATTGTTACTGCGGTACGGCATACAAATAATGAAGTAAGCAGAAATAACAATTATGAAATTAGTTGTATTGCACAGGTATTCGGGCAACTTTAGATGAACCGCACTTTGTTGAACCCTAAGAAAGCAGCTTAGCCTGTAACCATATAATCTGAAATCAACGTTTGAACTCAAGAAAGTGTTAACCCGGACACATAAATTTTCTTTATTTGTGCTAGCAAATTGCAAATTAATAATGATTGGTTGGACAACGATTTTTGGACAAATGAAACATACTGTTCTCTTAATGATGGAGTTAGGAGATGCAATTGCAGAATTTTGTCATAATATGACGCTCGAATGCTAATTCAAGATGGTCTTCATGACTTAAAAGTTATTGTATGGTGTGGATTCTACTCAAAATTCATCATTATTATATCTTATTATTTCTTCTAAGAAGATAACAATGCAATAAATTAAATGCTGAACGCTACATAAGGATGCCACAGAATTTCGTCATCCCTAGACAGAGGAATCACAATATGGAAAGCATTATCTTTATGCAAGATTGCGCCTCACATCCAGATCTTTGGCAATTATGTCGTCAGTAGACACCACCCAACAAAGTAGTTGTGCGATTACTTTAAAGAACAAGCTTTCCTGACACGTCCAAAACCCGGATAATGATGATATATGATGATATATATATAAAGGGCGCTCAACTACGGCGGTCATCAGCGCCCTTTAAAAAACTAATCATGGCAAAAGCCAGATATAAAACTTTCTAAAAACTATACAAATGTAACAAAACCTATTAAAAATACACGTAGATAAAAAACATCAATCAAAACCTACTAAAAATTTCGTTCACTAAATCCTAAACTCTAAACTAGACAAGAATCTAAAAACCTTCTCCAAGGGTCTCCACGCACGGCCTACACGTGGGTGGGCCTGTTGACCGTCTCCCTCAACCACGAAGAGGAGCCCACACGAGGGAGACCGTTGGCTCGGGACCCCGGGTGCGCCAAACCCGTACCTACCGAAGTAGGCCCCTGGGGGGAAAACCCAGATAAGAACTCATAGATACTCTCTCGCAAGAAATTGCTAATATTTCAAGATATCATTTGCAAAATGCTGTGCATGGAGTCGCAGTAAGAATGGTATCTGTTAAACAAGAGAACGGAAGACATCTCAGCGTTTTAAACCCCCCCCCCCCCACTGTTTGCCCACAATATGACTTCTTTTGTTTCTTTTCTATCTCAAATATTATAACAATATTTACAATGTTTTAAAGTTTGAAGTGAATTTTGTAAGTTCCTATATACCGCAACCTGGCATAAATTTACAGTTTCTGTTAAATTTGGAGTGAGGTTTACAATAACTGAGATGCTAACGGAATAACTGACAACCTCATAATTCAACGTCAAGAAGGCGCTTAAATATGCACAGCATGTAGTCCTCATTTTCATTTTGTATTTCTTCTTTCCCCTCATATTGAGGACTTAAATCCCTTACCCCAGGACTTAAAATTTAGTGCTTGGGGTCAGAGGCCTGTACAGGACCAAACTTTAGATAAGAAAGAGTAGCTAAGTTGGGTGATCAGACTGAAACGGGTATAAAAGCGAGGAGATAATATCAGATAAGAATGAAATGGATGAAAAGAAATGTGATGATGGAGTAGTTGGAAAATGAATGGGAGGACACCAGAGAATCCAGAGAAAACGCGCCCTGATATCGCTTTGTCCACAACAAATCCACATACGTTTCTCTGGAGCCTATGTAAGTGACGAGCGATCTAACCACTTGGCCATGGTGAGTCAAATTATTTAATTTAGTTATTTAATTTGAGAAAATAGTGTTTTTTTCTGTTTTACTCAATTTAAAGAAGTAGGTATATTTTGAAGAATATTCTGCTGTCAACTATTCTACTAAGATTCTGCTAATATTAAAATAATCCAGACAACTTTATTTAAGCAGGATTCGTTTAAATATAACGTAATACTTTTAAAATAGAATTCTAAGTTTAATATAGGATCCCTACACCGCTTAACTCACAATTCCCAGAACTTCATACGCAATACACCTGCGGTATTTTACATATGCACAAAATATAAACAGATTACACACGAAGCTGAGATTTCCGTCCGCTGTTTGGCGTGTGATACACGGAACAAGAGAGCGATGCATACGCCAATGGGAATTCCTAGCAGTTCCCTTGACTAAGAGGCGGATGCGTGACTCTGTGGATCCGATAAGTAAACATAATTTTAGCTCTCTAAATTGGATTTAGTATATTCGTCAGATTGATGTTTCTTGTGTTGTTAATTTTGTAATATTTAACAAGCAACATTAGCTCGACATACTTTGCATCAGAAAATATTTTCTACATAAGCCTACTGGTTTAATGAAAGGCAGAAAAGGGTGTTATATAGAACAGCACAGAACGTTGAGCACCGGCGATGGAGTTAACATCCCGTCCCGTTTAGAGGACCGCTGCCCAGTAAGCTTCGTCAGGAGATCGCAGACCAGCGGGATAGCTCAGGCGGTTTCATCTATGGCCCGCATTCGCGAAGTTCAGGTTCGATTTCCGTGGCGATTACCTGACCCATGGGTTTTTGGGGGTTTTCCCGGGTCGCCAGGCTAATTACATCCCCCGAATTACCTATCCCTCATTTCATCTCCATTATCATTTCACACCATCTCTCATACGGTGGTCTCTTTCAGAGCAGAATTGTCGGCGGGTGTCTCGGCGGTGCATGGCAGGATGATGTGCTCTGAGTAATGACTTACTCCTTCGGTACGACAGTTGCCAGTCTCCTAACCCGGTCTTGTGGTGGAACTGTATCCGAACCACAGAACCGTTGTCCTGGCCTGCCGGGGAGTTTCCATCTAGCAAACTGTAGGGACGCTTCCCTCTGCACTGTCGTGGCTCCCTAGGACGGCTACCCTCTGTCTCCTCTCGCCTCATGCTTCCTACCGAGGATGTACCCATTTGGGGCTATCAGTACAATTGACCGAATTTGGGTCTTCGTGCCGAATCTCTTCCGTAAAATAGTCCATTTCAGGAGATTTAAAAGCTGCGATAGGTAGCGATCCAGACCACTAAACCCAACATTCTGGTTGGGGATGCGTGATGCTGACCGCCATCACCTGCCCATATTGTCCTGTGCCATGTTAAATGAGCATAAGGCTGGCAATCGGGTAGATTGGCCCAGGAGCCAAAAATTATTAGAGTAGCAAAAGGATGCATAATAATCAAGTAAATCGGAAAGATTACATATCACTTATTTGAATATAAATATCAACATTTCACTAATATTTTTAGTAAATGACAAAAGGCTTTCATAAGTACTCTTGCATATTCGTGATGATGAAATTCAAGATATAGCAAATCATTTGTCCAATAAAATAGTTTTAACATACGCAAAATATACTCTAAGTCTTGAATAGAAACCTTTTTAAGGGGAAAAAATCAGAACTTTAATACCATTTACATATAAGCAGATGGCGAAACTTTTTTTTTTTTTTTTTTTTTCACTTGTTCCATTTATACCCCCGTCTTTAATTCCAGTGGTAATATCGGCGGCCGTTCTCCTTTGGAAAATACCGAAGGTGTTAACTCGTATTCGTTGAGTTTTTTAATCATTAGATCACGCACACATTCACACTCCCAGACTTTGGGAAAGATGGGGAATTTTGGTGAAACTTGAATGCTAAAAGAAACAGATTACTGTATGCCCACGACAAGAAGGCTAGAGGCAGAGGAGCTTGAACTATTTATCTACTCCAGTAGCGGATCTGTTTGCTAGGAAATCAGTGCATGAGTGTGCATATGAGTCACCCATGCTGCCAGATCTAATATTTGTTGCAGTAAATGCAGCGATAGGTGTTATGTATAGATGAGTTATGTGACAACACTTGTGTATTTTAAACGAGCCTTCCATCCTTGTCATACTCGGAAGGTGATCATACACCCCGAGGACACAGCAAAAGTGATTACGTTTCACATTCCTCTAGCTGGCTTTCTTATCCTGGGCAAACAGTAGTTGATGTGAGGGTCCCAGTGCAAGGGCTAGAGGCAGCCTGAGTGCCTCGCACCACTTGATCTCACTGTTCACACTTCGAAATGTTTCAAAAATAAAGTCGGTAATTTTCATAACGCACTTATCTTGGTTAGATATTTCATTCATTCATTCATTCATTCATTCATTCATTCATTCATTCATTCATTCATTCATTCATTCATTCATTCATTCATTCAGAAAAATCATTTATACATAATTAATTCATGAACAATAAATATAAACTTTAATACTTGGAATTATTTATGTATACTCTTAAATAAACTATTTCCATTATATGTATCAAATGTACATATTTCATAACTGCTACACCACATTCATTATGAAATAGTGTTAATTGACTTGTCTATAAGTTTTCAAATTTTGTTCATACACTGATCAACCACGACTATCAGATCATTTTAATTTCACGAAGATATCTTCAATACTTTTGTAACATGGTAATTAGTCAAGTGTTCTACGCGATGCAGAAATCATAATTTTGTAAAAATTAAAATACTATAAGATTATTTAAACATTAATGCACACAACTGACATAGAGTTTTAGTCACTTCTTTGGATTTTTCAGAGAAAAAAATCAAACCGTTTAACAGATATATATATATATATATATATATATATATATATATTAACAATTCTTAGTGACTGAATTAATTATACCACGCCTTGAGCAATTTAGATGTAGTAAAACAATGTCCGTTTCTTAAATTTCATTCTCTATTAGTTTCAGTTGAAAATTTGAAAAAAAAACCTGTTACAAACTAAAGTCTGCGAAATATTTTAATGACGAAAATACTACGAAAAAGCAAAATCGAGTAAAAGACATAAGTCGCGGCTCTTGGCTATTGAAAATGTCACTTATTGAAGCTAAAGGTTCAAAGTATTTTCGGACATAGAAATTAATTTTTGAAATTTATGAAATTTCGGTATGTGTACCCTTAAACTACATCTACTGAAAGTATGGAATGAACGTGAATTTGAAAAAGAAAAATACGAATTAAGTAGTTGTAAAGACTTGGAGACAAACAATTCAAATATTTGTTGACCAAAGTCCTGAAACATATGTTTAGTTTACTGTTGCTTTGTTTTTCTGTTACCGAAACCGTTTGCTATTAGACTAGAGAGATATGGATAACAACTACTCAATGAACTTACAGTGTATTCCTTTCCTTCATTCTGAGGTAGTTACCAAGCAGTTATCTTTAAACCACGCACAAATGCCTACTTATTGCGATATTTCATATCAGCATTGCTGAAGTAGGTTGACTCATACACGTCATATATTGAATCAGCCACTTCCTCTACTAAAGTTGTAAACTACACATGGCCCCAAGATCAAAGGTTGAGGGGTGCCACAGCAACAGCGTTCTAAAACAAATCAAATTCTATTAGGGGACGTTTTAAACCCAATGTATAATGTTAAGCGAAAGGTAAATCAAGGACAGTGTGCAAAGAACTATTTCGTTAATATTATAAAAATGCAGTTCATCAATTTAAAAACAAACATTCCATTGAGAAATGAACTTCAAGGTCCTCTGATTTAATTTGCATTAATTTTTCATTAATAATGAATTATTGTTTATTTAATTACCCTTCAAACCCACAAGTCTTGAGGGATAAAATTTACTACGTTGCCTTCTAAGTATCTGAATTAACAGACTAGTTCTTCAAATATAATATTGTATGAAAAGCCCAAAACATGGGGGTTAGAATATGTGGAAATTATGTTTTAAGATCATGTCTGTAAAAACATGGTTGCAGAACTAATGTATATATTGGAAGCTAATGACGAAAATATAACTAATGATCCTAAATCATCAAGATACAAACCAGAAATATCACAATGCTTAAAAAAAAGTAAATAAGTAATTCACACAAACTAAAACGACACATGCTAACGCTGATATATACAGTGAATGCAGAACAAATCTTTATCAACTAAATTCAAAACTCCGGAAAATGTTAGATTCATAACCCCACCATATGTGCAGCCAGACATACATCAGCTCCGAAGCTACAACAAATCATCATTATAATGATTATCATCAGCAGCAACATTATGGAAAACAAATTTACAAACTATTGTGGGAATCGTCTTTGAAAAGGGCCATATCCGTGGAATCGAATGCAGGGCAGCTTGGAATTTCATACGTTTATTATGATTTATAATAATAATAATAATAATAATAATAATAATAATAATAATAATAATAATAATAGTAATAATAATAGTAATAGTAATAGTAATAGTAATAGTAATAGTAATAGTAATAGTAATAGTAATAGTAATAGTAATAGTAATAGTAATAGTAATAGTAATAGTAATAGTAATAGTAATAGTAATAGTAATAGTAATAGTAATAGTAATAGTAATAGTAATAGTAATAGTAATAGTAATAGTAATAGTAATAGTAATAGTAATAGTAATAGTAATAGTAATAGTAATAGTAATAGTAATAGTAATAGTAATAGTAATAGTAATAGTAATAGTAATAGTAATAGTAATAGTAATAGTAATAGTAATAGTAATAGTAATAGTAATAGTAATAGTAATAGTAATAGTAATAGTAATAGTAATAGTAATAGTAATAGTAATAGTAATAGTAATAGTAATAGTAATAGTAATAGTAATAATAATAGTAATAATAATAATAATAATAATAATAATAATAATAATAATAATAATAATAATAATAATAATAATAATAATAATAATAATAATAATAATAATAATAATAATAATAATAATAATAATAATAATAATAATAATAATAATAATAATAATAATAATAATAATAATAATAATAATAATAATAATAATAATAATAATAATAATAATAATAATAATAATAATAATAATAATAATAATAATAATAATAATAATAATAATAATAATAATAATAATAATAATAATAATAATAATAATAATAATAATAATAATAATAATAATAATAATAATAATAATAATAATAATAATAATAATAATAATAATAATAATAATAATAATAATAATAATAATAATAATAATAATAATAATAATAATAATAATAATAATGTGTACACTTTTATGGCGAATATCCTTTAAAGAGCGGTGTTAAAGTACAAATGAAAGCAAAACCAGCAAACAGTTTTATTATATAGCAGTGGTCGCTATTAGTTACCAAGTAGATAAGTTCACTGTTCAACCGCAGATGTGCACCTTGAACTGTGGCTAGTGGTGAGTGATGCTAAAGTGCAAGGGATGTACAGAAAGCAATAGTAGTTTCGCTAAATGCCATCCAATTTTCTCTGCAACGTATATAGATAAGTCTGAAATTGCAATGTTTTAACTATTTGAAACACACTACATATGAAGTGTGCAGCAGTATCGACACCTTGTTGCACTTGCATTAATTATTACGAGGGCGAGTCAAATGTGTGATTTAAAATCAGCATTTTAGACTATTCTTCTGTATACTGACAGTACAGTTACCAAAGACATAAGTAATGCCCAACAGGTGGCAGAACACTGTAGACAAGGCAATGCGGCCTAATTCTAGTTCAAAGTGACTAACCCGTTTGCAATCGAGCGGAATGGCTCAGGCGGTTTCGTCTGTGGCCCACTTTCGGGAGGCCCGGGTTTGATTACCGTGGCCGACCTACCTGATGCATGGGTCTTTTTCAGGGGTTTTCCCGGCTCGCTGCGAATGCTGGGTAGATTAATTACATCATCCGAACTTCCTGTCCCTCCATTTTATCTCCATTATCATTTTATATCATCTCTCATCTGGCGGTGTCTTTCAGAGCAGAAGTGTCGGCGGGAGTCTCGGTGGTGCATGGCAGGATGATATGCTCAGAGTGAACCACTTCCTCCTCCGGAAGTAGGTCGGTTGCCGGTCTCCGAACCGACTGTTGGTACCGTCTCCGGACCACAGTACGGGGAAATGTCCGTTGTCCTGGCCTGCCGAGGGAAGTTTAAATCTAAGTAAAATGTAGGGACCCTACCCTTTGCACTCCAGTGGCTCCTTGGGACGGCCGCCCTCTGTCTCCTCTCGCTTCATCCTTCCTCCCGGGGATGCCCCACTTGGCGGCATAAGGTACAATAGACCAAGACTAGTGGCAGTGTCGAATCCCCTCCGGGGGGGGGGGGAGGAAACCGCTTGCAACCTGCACCGAGGAAGAACAGAGCTCCGTCATACGTCATATGAGCAGCGAAGATACTAAAATCATTGAAATCCATCAGCCTATAACACTGTAGAAAGTGTATGAGTGTAGTTGAATGTTCGGAAAAGACGTGACTGTGACAGACGCTCTGCGGCCGGTCCAGGCACACCGAATTGTGACACCTGAATGCTGTAGCAGTTGAAGCCATTTTGATGAAAAATCGCCGTGTGACAGTGTTAAACTGGAAGTTTGAAATTTAGTTATGGCTCAGCACATCACATCATTCTTGGCGTGCTTAAAATTCGCAAAGTATATGCAAGATGAAGGCCAAAGCAATTCACTACAGAATCCGCTTTACTCACCAGATCTAGCACGGAGTGATCACCAAACATTCCAAGAAGTAATGGGAGGAAATAAATTTTGTTCCAATAAAGAGATGCACCAGACAGTGCATGAGTGGCTGTGCATACGGATACATTTTTTCCCCCATAGAAGTACGTACACTTCCTACGCGCTGGGGGAAGTGTGTTGAACGACAGGGAGACTGTCCAAAAATGATACACCTGCGTTCCACTTTTGTTCCATAAAAAAGAAATTAAAAAAGAGTATCTCAGGTTTTCAGTTGACTCCTCTATATTTTAGGTATACGAGGCTGAAAAGCTCTTTGGAAAGTATTTGCTTGTGACATACTATTTAAGTTGCACATATTTGTAATCATACATAAACTCAAATATATGTTAAAATCAAAAGGTACCTTTAAAATTTCCATACAAACGCGACATCAAAGATTAAAATGGACTGCAAATATAAGCTTATACATTATTGCAGATCTATCAGTATGTATGTGTTTTATGAATTACGCTGAGCAAATAGATAGCTTTAAGAGTGTAACATCATTTGTTTAATTTATAACCACTAGGATACATAACAATTATTTTAAGTTAATTTCTTCGATAAACGGATTCTAAAAATATACACAAGAAATAAATGATCATTCTAGTTCGTTCTGAATACTCGACACCTCATTTCCTTTGGGACTTTTTCCGTGTATAAATAAAGTATTACTCCGGCGTTTATTTACAAACTTAATTTTATTATTTACCAATAAATCAATTTAAACTGAAAAAAAAAACAGAGATGCCAAGACATGAGGTAAATAAAACCATAAGTTACAGACATGCGTAAGTTGTGCTTTATCAATCTATGATAAATCAGTTTCCTTTGTGATGTTTTTATTTTTCGTTTAAAACTCGCCGATATAGTGCAACCTGCTGAAACGGCTACGTGTTTCGAGGGGTCACTTTAATAATGACTGCTTCCCTCTAGAACCAATTTTTTCTCCTCATTTAAGCTGTCAAAAGCCCCCTCTCCAGTAAGTGGCGGCCAGGCTCATTCCAAATTATGCATCCCTATTGACCAGTCCATGAACCAAAAGAAAAATTACAATGTAATGTGTTTTTCGTTTCTCAAATAGAAAACGTTTTCGAGGACATACACAAAACTGGGGCACGATCTCAATTACAGTCCTTCAAGAACCAGCATTTCACTTTCCGGAATTTACAAACAAACGCTAGGGAGACATTTCTAGACAGAACAAGGGAGTGTGGGAGAGACAGCTTTACAAGAAAAGTGATAGGTAACTGATTACTGCCATAATTCTTGTCACAGTGGTTAATGGGGTGAGGTAATATATGGGCAAGGTTTACTCGTGAAAAGAACACTGCACATCTAGTTACTTTAGAGTGTGACGGCGATTTCAACGCAGTATTTTCATACCTGAGTCACCCGATATCTCTGCTGCCAATCTCTACTTTTCTAAAGAGAACTTTAAATCCACCTACTTCTACTCCATAACTTGTGGTAAACAGAGCTGTAAATAACTAAAATATATATTGTGGTTTCAACAAACCTACATTATTTGAGTATTCTATTGCTGAAGCAAATTGCGACAAGTCAAGGGCGGTGTTGAAGCTACAAGGAAGAAGAAACGTTATTCTTAAAAGGTTAAAGAGAATTTTAGTAAGAAACGTGTAGAAAATTTAAAACGCGCCAAAGCAATAGAATGATATTCTAAAAGAAAGTGATGTGTTATACTCACATACTTTCACAACCCGCAACATTAGGCAGTAAGTACTTAGTTATTATACATATAAAATGAGAAAGAACAAGAAAATTCAGTCGCAAGGAAGAGAACTTCAGAGGGAAGGCACAAAAGCTTCAAGACATCGTCGTCATCATCGTCATCGTCATCATCATCATCATCATCATCATCATCATCATCATCATCATCATCATCATCATCATCATCATCATCATCATCATCATCATCATCATCATCATCATCATCATCATCATCATCATCATCATCATCATCATCATCATCATCATCATCATCATCATCATCATCACTTCGGTCTGCACCTCAAACGTATAGTTTTTAATCCACATAGTTGCACCTATTTTTAAGACTATAAGATAAATGATTTATTTCCATGAAAAATGTTTGGCAATAGAGATTTCTGAAAACCATCTTTGGTATTCCTAAATAGCGTATTCAGTTTGGTATTTACTTACGAAACATATTCTTAAAATACTCCTTTAGTTTAGGGTAAAACGCGTATTCTGGTGAAGTTGGATACCAAATATTTAACGAAATTTTAACTTTCTTTACTTACCAAGTGCTGAGAAACTAACAGAGAAAACGCTCTTAATGACTGGGAGGAAAATTTACATCGTTGACTGAAGAACATGGAAGTGGAGAGGTGAAATAATGTATGAATTGTTTAAATGTGTGCGTGTCGAGGAGCTCCCTCCAATGGACCAGTGTGTTGCCAGAGCTAAAGAATTACGCATTAACAACTATAATACAAATTATGGAAGGCTCCAATATTCCACAAAAAGGCACAGCATAGCTTCTGCACGCTCTTTTGTCGCGTAATGGTATTAAGGTGAAAGAAGTTGAGGGATGGAAGTCCTGAAAAGATGGGCATTTTCATTTTTGCGATGTCGTCAAGAGAGTCTCTTCCATAGGTCCATTTCCAACAAACGTTTAAAAGATGAATACCGCTAAGGACAGGAAATAGCAAAGGTAAGAGTTGCAGTCAGTTTACTGCAAGGTATATCCCCTAATGTATGGAAAATCACAGAGCTCAAGGTCATTAAAATGTTGACATATAATCTTAGATGCTGAGAATGAATGGCTTTCTAAGACACGGATTACGTAATCTTCGAAACATGGGTTAGAGAATATGAATTTAAAAATTACAATTACAGGAGAAACTGCCGTCTTTATCATCCTCAGAACCTGCAATCCAACGTCAATCTTTTATTTCTAACACCAAACAAAGTATTCGGTCTCTGAACTCTGTAACAGGGGATAATCCTATTCACTAAGCTTCTGGATTAGAAGAAGTCTACAAGACTAATGTGTGGCAGGACGGGTGTTACTGAAAGTGTGTCCTATTTAACAAAAATGTTTAATGTCGGAAAGTCCTTACTATGGAAGAAACCTGCCTGGGAAGTGAAAAACCATACGGACATGCTGAAAAGATGCAAGTTTCCAGCAACTTCGACATAGTATCTTGGCTGAATGTAGAGAAAGATCTGAACAAATTTCGGAAGCTAGAAAAGGCAGCTGAATAGATTAAGACGACGTTGTTAAAATAGAAGATATTTCGTGATCCGATGATTTGAAATGGTAACTAGGAGACTTGATTTTAGGGCCACTCCCAAGGCCAGATTATTTGTTACGCTGCATCCCCTCTCTTTCTTAATTCGCTGCATCTCTGTGATATACTTGGCCTTTTATAGGAGATCTCGACTTTCATGAAATCAAAAACTACCAGACAGTAACAGGGATGACTGCCAGCTGTTGAAAGAAGTGATTATTACTCTCCACTGCGTCATCTTTTATATCGGTGTGGCCTTTCATGTAGAAAACGGCGTTTCTATCAAGACTTCTTTGGGTAGTAAATTAAACAATATGCAATCCACATTTTAAATTATATCACATATGTAATATGTTGAATACGTAGTAATTAATGTGTTTTTCACATTCCGCAATTTTATTTCACTATTATAGGGACCATCAGTAGATACTAATCCCCAATTTTCAAAATAACATTTAAAAATGTAACCCAAAGTGGGCCTAAGCCTGTCAACCCCACTGCCGGGCTCACCACCACATACGCAAGGCAAAAGTGGACGATCATCCAACCAATACGGGGAGGAGATATGGTTAGCATCTCGGCACCCAAGCCGGAAAGTTGGCTTTCTAGACCAGGGTTCGCTACCTAGCATAGCTCGCCAATTTCCTCACCATGCTTGGTGGGCACCAATCTAATATTCAGGACTACGCATTCCTGGCGCAGGGAACCAAAGCACAGCGCTCTACCCCACTACGCCACGGCGTTGGACAAAATAACATTAAAGTAGCTTTAATTTTACTGCATTTTTAACATGCGCTGATATAGATAAAAGGGAGGAATTTGCAAGATGTTCTAAGTACTTGGTTAGCAAACCACTCACTTTTGCTAGTGGCTTACATACATATTTACTCCAAGTTTTGGCTTCCTTTCCATTTTAGTCTGGAGACCAGAAACATTCTGCAATACGGTCGATATTCATTGTTTCATAAGATGTGCAGTTGTGCGTCTCTTCGAATGAATGGACAGTTATTTGAAAGAAAATTCGTGTTAAGTTGGTCAGTGACGTTTAAGATTCACATCATATGGGAATCCGTGTAAGAAATGCAGACATTAAACATATTGCTAAGAAACTTAATAAGAATATACCCTCCCACCGATTCTTCATAGAAGAAAAAACGAAAAGCTTAGTCAATATTATGCGCTTCAAATTACTACTTAGAGTAGATGCAAAGGTTAGAGCAGGCGTGCTCAATTGTACAGCACACGCATCCTTCCCCTACACATGTTGTTTTCCCCACACCAGTGACCAACGCAGCGAGAGACAGAGGCAGCAGTCAGAGACATTGCTACTAACGTTAGCATATCTTTGTTCTAGGTGAAGACATATCGCAAAAAACTGGAAGAAATGAAAGCGCCTGTTAAATATGACCCTAATGCTGAAAATGTGGTACAGCTTTCTTATAAACTGGCGGAAATTATTGGAAATCATGAGTGAATTTATCAAGCAATGCTTGCTAGATGCTGCGAAGGAATTATATCCCGATTTAGTCTATTTATTTGAATCAGTCAGTCACTCTCGAGGTACAGTAACGAGACGCATAGAAGAATGGGGTTGTGAGGCCATTAACATGTTTTTCTCTAGCCCTGGACAAATCGATGGACAGATCTGACGAGGCGCAGTTAATTTATTTATGAGGGGAAATCTCAGAAGAAATTTTAGATATAGTGTCCCTTAAAAGTACAACTCGTGGAAAAGAAATTTTCAACGCTGTCCAAGATGTTGGAAATAAATTTGAGCTTCCATGGGACAAACTCGTGAGTGTTGCGACCGACGGAGCACCCTCTATGAAAGCACGAAAAAATGATTTCATTAGCTGGCTGAGCAAGTGTTTACAACATACCAATATTGGATCTGACTTCTTGCCCATACTCTGCATAATAAATAGGGACGCTTTACGCGCTAAGTCCGTTACGTTAAATAACTTAATGTCAGTTGCTGCAAGATGTGTACATCTTATTAGATCCAGTAGCCTTCGACATAGACAATTTCAAAATCTCACGTAAGAGCTGGGAACGGAATTTTCAAAATTACCATACTACTGTCATGTCAGGTGGTCCAGTAGGGGATCCATGTTAAGATGTTTATTTAAACAACGTCACGTTATTGTGAATTTATGAAAAGCAAAGTAAGCATTCCAATTTAAATGCAACAATAGTAATATCCATACACTTTTGTACTTTCGACAGTTTTAAAATAATAACTGTGTCGTATATTATATTTCAGGAAAATGAAGTTCCTGAACTGACAAGACGAATGGTTGTGTGACCTAGCATTTTCAACTGATCTTTTTTATTATTTGAATCAATTCAATACACGCTTGCAGGGTAGAAATCAAAACATGGTGTGCTTAGTTGACGCTGTGAACACATTTATGGCACAAATGCGACTGTGAGAAGGACAACTGGTAGTTGCAGATTCATATCATTTCCCCTGTTTGCTCGCCTGCGGTGCCGTATGTAGTAAAAGCGGGCGTTAAACACTACACATTTCATTTCATTCCCCTGTTTGCGTTCGTGTTCACAATAAACGTCATACTTCTGGAAAAGTGTGCAGAACTTCTAAAGCAACTACATGACACATTCCCTCCGCAATTTGATATAAAAATTTTCAGACAGATATTTAATTATTTTTCACTCGTTTAAAGTTTCCATGTAGTGAGGTCCCACGAGCTACAGATGGAACTACTTTAACTGCAAAATTCTAAGACAATAAAATGTTCTGAGAAGGAAGGATGGCATTATTTAAATCTTTTCCCTGTAGTGATTATCAGAGAATACGTTTGTTTGCGTCTAATTTAACGGCAGTCTCTGGCTCTACATATATCTGCGAACAAACCTTTTCAAAGATGAACTATATTAAAAGAGAGTATCGCAGCAAGATCAGAGACGATCACCTTGCTTATCTTTTGAGACTGTGCACTTCGTCTTTTGCAGCACATATTGCAGACCTTGTAAAACGTATCTTGTGCCACAGACGTCCTCCTAAGAAACATTAGTCAGTTAGTAAGGAATAAACTATGAGTACGATCGCTCATGATTTCCTATACGTCAGAATGATAGCGATGTTTCGCCACTGGAACTCAGTAACCACAAGTAAACGCGCGATTCTATCGCAGCGGGTGGGAGGAGATGATTTCAACTTCGCCTTTACTGCTTTAATTGAGCACCCCAGGGTTAGAGGCACATAAAGGTAGAAGACCACAGCGAATTGAAGTCTTGCAGTACACGCATCTCATTGGGCTGAACTGAGAAAATTACCTGGATAAGTATTTTAAAAACCATAAATACCATGTCATAACTGGACAGAATTTTGTCCTCTGATTTTGGATGTACAAAAATATTCTGTTTAAAGTAATTAGAACGTGAGCTATACGCATTTTATCTTCGCGTGGTTATTGCATTAAACGTTAAAAAGCCTGAAAAATGCGCTCACTCCTTCCTCACAACGCTTATGTGAAAAATCCAGCAAGTATCCAGGAACAAACGGGCTCGGTCTGGGTAATTGTAAAACCTAAGATTCACTTTATATGCGTTGTTTCAAAGCCTAATTCAGACCCAGCTTGTTCTTTGTTTTTGTGTTTTCTTTGTAATCTACGTCTTCCAACGTTAAGTCATATTGGAAGATGAATGGAATGGGTGAAATGATACTCAAATGAGCCCAGGGTCCATAGAGCTTAGAGTTACCCAACATTCGCCTTTTAGGATAAGGGAAAACCCCGGAAAAACCTTACCCAGGTAACTCATCCTGACCGAGATTCGAACTCGGGACCCCATTGAACGTGAGTCAGACACGCTACCATCTACGCTACAGAGACGGGCACCAGCATATTTATTTCAACATGCAGAATAATAATTTAAGGCTCCAAGGCAGAAGCTATTCTTTAAGATACCTGTTGTAATATAAGGTAAACGTTGGTCAAAATCACTGCATGCAACTTATCCATTTTTGTACAAAGTGTATTCAACTGTACTAACTGTATTAGTTTGTCTAATTACGTAAGCCTTACGTTTGCCTCAGACATAAAACTATTGAGGCACAGGAGTGATTGACCCTCTATTAGCGACCGTATATTTTTTGTGATCATAGTTACAACGATCTCCTCATGTCTTTGAGTTTGGAAACAGAGCTTATGACAGACATGTGTATATAAAAACAATAAATTAGCTTTTACTGGAAGTATTGCACTCCTTCCAAAATGTTGATACTGAGATTTCATCGGAAAATGTGCGTTTTGAGATACTTGAACAAAGATCAGATAAATACCAAGGTGATATTTAAGGTTCAGTATCATCATACAGGGATACAAGATTTTCAAGAAAATCTTTTCAACTTAAGCTACCTCTTACATGGATATTTTTCACGCTATTTTCCTTTTTATTCTTCCATTTATACCTCAACTTTAACTACAATGGTAGGTATATCGGTAGTTTTCCATCTTTGGTACATATTTGGTGTTGTCATATTCAGTTGCTTTTCTTTGGGTCTTGTACGTTAGTTCACGCACGCGCACACGCAAGCACACATGCACGCGCGCGCGCGCGCGCACACACACACACACACACACACACACACACACACACACACACATGTATTCACAACCTCATTCATTCCTTCAGATTTTTTAAGGATGAGTATAATCTTGGATAGAGAATTTTTTTTCTTTCCAAACCGGGAATCAAACCTGAGACACCTCTCACAGCAATCAGCCCTACCTACTGAGTCACGAGGCCAGCCATATATTTATATCACATTTCTTTAAAAATAAACTGCAAATTGTATAAAGTAACTTGCGAAACTCTCTTCATTGTGAACGACTGTTGTTTATCTAATTGGCAAAGTAAGAAATAGAACAAAGGTTGTGGAAACGTTGAGTCAGACTGAAAAATTCAATGCCATAGCCGGGATTTGAACCACGGATCTTCTGGTTTCCGTCCAGCCGCACTACCATTGTGCTACTATGGCCAACGTGCCGATATGACATTAAATTCTCCAACTGACTCGTATTTTCCCGGTAAACCACTTAGGAGTTCTCATAAACACATGAGACAACTACCTTAATGGTGACTTACTGCATGTAAGTACTTTAAGGCCCGGGCCTTAAAGTACTTACATGCAGTAAGTCACCATTAAGGTAGTTGTCTCATGTGTTTATGAGAACTCCTAAGTGGTTTACCGGGAAAATACGAGTCAGTTGGAGAATTTAATGTCATATCGGCACGTTGGCCATAGTAGCACAATGGTAGTGCGGCTGGACGGAAACCAGAAGATCCGTGGTTCAAATCCCGGCTATGGCATTGAATTTTTCAGTCTGACTCAACGTTTCCACAATTTAGCCTACACACGGCCAGTGTGAAAGAATAATTAATTTCCATTAAGAACAAAGGTTACTACTAAAAATACACAAATATCGTACAAGCACAAGATTTATGCCAAATAAATCTTAAGTACCCGCTATTAAAACATGTGCTTGTCGGACTGTTAAAACGTCGGAAAACAGTACTTAAGCGACGCAATAAACCAAATCCAGATGTCAATGACCAGTCATCCCAACTTTAACAAGGTTTTAATAGTACATGAACGTGATGATATATGAGCCAACAATGTTTATATGCTTTACCAGCACTTTCCGCAAAATAATTCCTCATTTAAAATAAAGATGGAAATGGAAATTCTCCACACACATTTCCAGTGAGCGAAGAATTATGATTCAGGCGATGAGAATACATCAAAAAATGATTTACCATGCCTTTTACATATATTCAGTACTGATATAAATATTTCATTTATTTTCTTTCATATAACTTATATTTTATTAAAAACTACCTAATAGTATCCACAGTGTACACAAAAGCTCATCCAATGTTTCGGTTGCTAAAGCCTTTTTTGCATACTTGATACAAGCAGCAATTGTGGCGTTACCCATTCGCGAGTCATTTTTATTATTGGTTTAACATTTCAGATACTTCAAGTGAAAGTCGCTATTCGTTTTTTATCGTGGACATGAAAGGAGCATAGAATTTCAAAGCCATCACATAGCGAAGAGCTTTTTTAAACCAGTGACTATTGCTTTAGAAAACACTATCACTATTGTGTCTATAACGAATGTACATACAAATGTGCAATGAAAGTTTACCTCGATTAATAACAATTACATATAGGAATACAACTTTGTAAGAATAGTTTGCAGAAGAACTAGTAGAGAAAATGATGTGAATTGAACATATCGAAACTTTCTGGGTAGTTTCAATATGGCACATATTATTTACCTCACGTCTTTCATTACTACAGAAACTACAGGGCGATTCATATAAAACTGATCACTTTTACACCTATAATTTGCGTCTGGCAGAGTGCAGTACTTCCAATAGTCCCTGGCAATGGTGGCGATTCCAGTATGCGAGTCGTCCAGCCGTCACATGCACAAACCGGCATGCGGGAAAATCCGTGTGTTGTTGATTACAGACGAGTAAAGTACTGTACGGGACCAAGCTCTGCATGGATGCGGGAAAGTATTGATAAGCCACTGAAGCGAGTTAATGCTTGCATAAACAGAAATTAACACGTGAGATTGTTATTGTTTCTTACACGAGCGAAGCAGACGATGATTTGGATGGCACCAAAGAGCTTCCCCAATCCCCTTAGAGTAACGCACCAACGTCATACCTCCCACCAACTACAATGAGACTCGCTTCCAAGCTTAGCTACTTTAAATGCATGGACTTTCTGGAAGCACGGCTACTCTTATGTACTAACAATTTTAAACTGACTTCTGCTATCTCAAATGAGTCCAAAGAGTTTAAAATTACTCGATATTCGTGTTCTGAGAACAAGGAAAACACACTACCAAATTGAGAAACGCATGCTCATTTAGGATTGCAAAACCAGAGACGGACAACTAATTACTTACCAAAAGACAATCTTTGTCATAAGGCAACTACAAATGTTAGGAATACCATCAATAACAATATCACCCGTGTTTGTGGCTGGGGAATAGCGAGTTTGTTTCACATTCAAGAGATCCCTGAATTCAAATCTTGGTTCGAATGAGCTACCCAAATAAGATTTCTTCCTTTACCCCAGGACTATTTTTATCCCGAAAACACAAATTTCGGGTAACTTTAAGCTCTATGGACCTCGACCTCATTTGAACAATCATTTCACACATCTCATTCATTCATCATCTGATATAATCTACCCAGTTAGCGAACGATTCATTTAAATGTAAGGTAAAAATATCGATTCTTACAGAGCTACTGAGATAATAAAACTCAGTTTTAATTTGTTATGACTTTCTAGGGGGAAATTATAATTCTTCCAAGGTGTTCAGTTATATATGTTTATCCTGTACAATGGACACCGAATTAAATATAATCTATTTCGCCTCGATAGCAGGCTTGACTGGCATTAAGATGGTCAACTGTTCTACAATGATATGTTCTACAAAGAAATTAAAATACTCAAACTTCCGTTTACACAGTTTCTCACCGAGGCAGTAAATGCGCAGTTCCCAAAACTCTTGTGTGATAAAGCCAGAGAGCACTAAAGATAACGCTGTTCCACTAAATGCATTAACATTTCTTAAACTCACTCCGAAAATTACCGTGGTATTATAGCAATAAAAGGATCTGCATTTAAGGTGTTTCTTTGCTTTGTTTTCCTTTCCTTGTAAGAAACCTGTAGTGTTATTATTTGGCGTAGTTTTCACAGAGGCGTAAAAGAAAAACTGTATATATAATTTCATCCTCTGATCATTACATTTATAACAGTGATGAGAATATATGATAAAATCTAATAATAATTAGCTACCTTTGCAATACAGTACCTCCATAAACTCATTCACACTATAAAAGCTATCCCTCACTAACATTTATTTCAAAGACATCTTGAAACATCGCATGGATTTTGGGCTTTTGAAACTCGTTGGAAATTTATTATACAGGGCAGCTGCAGTATATCTAACCCTTTGGAAAATAGTGTAGTAATATGCGCCACTGTTCTTAAGTTTGATTTGTTCCTGGTGTCATGATGTGAATTTGGTTATTTGTGGTGAAGTTTCTATAATTTTGTTTTGTGTAACAAACAGTAAGTACAGACTTGGTAAAGTCAAGATTTTTAGTTATTTAAAAACGTTTCTACACGAGTCATATTTCCTTGCTGACATGTGTTATATATATATATATATATATATATAATTATATATATATATATATAATTTTAACAACCAAGTGGCTGTCTCTGCTACCTCCCCAGAATATCATTCCATGCCTCATTAGTTCCTGATGTCGCTCACATTTAGCTCATGTTTTATTGTTCTTAGTGAAAAGTAGAACTTGTTCAACTTTATTAATAATTTTTGTATGTAGGTTCCCCATTCTAAATGTTGGTCCAGCCAAATTCCCAGAAATTTTGCTTCTGTTACATAAGACACTTGAGTTTTATATTGCTCAACATCAAGTACACAAGGATTTTTATGTTGCTTGTGGCAGAACGAAAATGCTGCTGATTTACTTTCATTTATAAGTAATTTGCTTGCAGTAAAATAAGTTTCATTTTGACTAGTTACATGCCTTGAATTCCCATTTCCCCTAATTCTGACACTTGTATCGTCTGCGAACATGGTGACATGGGTTGGTTTTAGGTGATTTGGAAAATCTTTAACGAATCGAGAATTCATATTAAAACTATTACAACGGAAATACTAATGAAATTGCGTAGTTGCAATCAGGAAGGATTCTGTGAAGCACTAAATAAATCACACATTAGACATCTTAGGATAATCCTCCTAGAAGATAAACACTGAACAAAAAAAAAAAAAAAAAAAAAAAAAAAAAATAAAACATTCCTCATATGATGTTTTTTTTTCAGTCTGTAGATCTGTGTGTTGCCAACTCCAGAAGAGTTAATCAAATTCTACAATAAAGTTAAAATAAGGAATAAAACTCATGATATATAGGTAGGTACATAAAATAAAGTAGTCGTGCACTTCATATATACAAATTCCAATTCTGGTGTAGAGATTGCCTGATGTAAATTATTTACATTCATTTCGCAGTTTAAGGTGAAAATCAAAATGCCAGTTTTCCTCTGATTCTGTTGAAAGATGAGCTTCAGAAACTAATTTCTTAATACTTTTCAAACAAGAACATGGAACAAATATAGCTTTGGTTAATTTTCTAAATAATCTGATTGTACCTACACACAGTTTTCTACTTTTCTAAAAGGTACTAGTTAAAAAATTTAAAAATCGCAGTGTCTCGTAATTTTTATAATCATGTAATTTATTCAAGAAATTTATAATCATTTAGTGGGTACATTTTGAAACAGTTTTAGGTAATCAATCCTGGTGCTAGCGATACGACATTTTCAATGCTTATTTAAGTTGCTAGTTTAACATTATGGAAGTGACTTTTTGTATCATTGTCATAAATTCTTTTTGAAATACCTGCATAATATTAGCTCGAACTTTGCAACTTCTGCATTATGAACACTTCTAGGTTTTCTACCAAAAATAAAATACAGCTCAAATACAACCACGAGGAAATGATAAACCCTCAAGCACATTCATTATTGATTTACAAAAGTTTATCAATTTCCCCTGTTGTTGTATTACTTATTTTTGGAGGGGAGTATAATGAATATTTTTATCATCTATTGAATATCGTTCGTTACCCCATAAGTCATTAATGATTAAAAGCGAGTAATATAATGTTTTAGGGTGCTCTTATCCATAAAAGAATTAATGATATAATTGCAAAACATGAAAGTAGTTTGGCAATTTAATCAATTTTGCCTTTTCAGTTTACATTACGAGGAATACTATAACAACGCATTTTTAAGTTATTAAATCCAGCTAATTTTATTGTAATTGTACTATAATCTTAAGTTTTATATACATTTATTTTGCACATAAAACGATAAATTTATTGTTTTACGGTTTATGTGCATTTTGATACTGTCAAATGTATTATTTAGCGTACTGAAAGTATAATTCGGAAAACTTGAGTGGTGATTGATTTTTCAGTTCTTTAATGAGCATGCCATCTATCTTTATGTATAACGAGCGCTGCCTGGATAAATATACTCGTTTGTTACGAACGGAAAACCGTTGACATGTAGAAATAAAAATTGGCCCAAAATAGAACCCTGTGGAACGCCATGTCTTTATCCAGATTATTTCGAGTATAAGTAATTTAAAACTTCTTCCTTACTGTTTGATAATTACCATAGAATGTACTGATAACGTTCGAGAGTGACTTTAATATGTGAATGTTATAATATTACCCATCAAATAATGTTGATGATCACAAGGAATTTGAAAACTTTATTAGTAATGTTGAAATTCGCAGAATTGACACGTTTTTTTCTATATATAAATTGCTCTTATGCTAAAATATTACCTGTAAAATGGTAATGGATTCCCGGAAACAATCAAATACTTCGGAGAAAGCTATTAGTACTGCAGTATAAAAAGGACAGTGTAGTAAAATATGTTGTTTCCATGAGATAAGACACACCTGGCTGATAGATGATATCACAGAGAGGAAGGTATTATCTCGATCTTGAAGAAAATTACAACAATCGTTAATGTCGTTTAGTAAAAGAGTTCTGACAATAACGACCGTTCGTGATAATAGGTAGTACCTATAACTGAGAATGACCATCTGTCCTTTATGTCCCGTAACTTGTAATCACTACTGAACAACTGATTACTTTCTGTTGTCATTATCTTAACCGCCATAAAGTAAGCGTTTCTGGTTATCATTAATGGGCACGGTGACCCAAATGACCTAGTTCTTGCCCGCCTCGATAGCGTGGATGCTAGAGTGTTTGCCTCACGTTCAACAGGTCCCGAGTTCGAATCTCGGTCAGAATGAGTTATTTGCATAAGGGGTTTTCAGGGGTTTTCCCCTATCCTGAAATATGTGTAGTAACTTTAAGCTATACAGATCCTGGGTTCATTTGAGCATCACTTCACTCATTTTATTCATCGTCCGATATGACTTGTTGGCGGACGTAAATTTAAAAAAAAAGATCTATGTAGTCATCAACGGGCCCTTAAACCCCAAACTCACTCACTTACTCACTCACTCACTTACTCACTGGGACCCTCCACAATGTGAATCGAAATAAGATTTTTAAGACATATGAAAGCACATTGAATCAGAATAAAGAGTAGGGGCGCCGGGGTAGCTAAGTATTTCGCTCGCAGCTTTCGTGCTGAGTTCATGGTTCGATTCCCTTCTCTGTGGTGGAGATTTTAATTCGGCTCTATTCAAACCGAAGCGCTGTGAACAGGCACGTATTTAGAAGTCAATTTCCGGGTGGGGGGTCCAAAAAATCTACGTTTAATTATTTGCTTTTAATAAATAATTAATCAGGGATGTGCTTTATAATGCTAGTAAAAATAAAAACACATGTAGTATATTATATTCACATGACTTTCTCCACCCAAGCTTCTACAAATTGTTATTAGAAAAGTTTGCTTTTGTCTTGTTTCTTTGGCTAAAGTCTGTAGAAAGGCCTTGCACATTGCACATATTTTGTTCATATACCTAGGATAAAGTGATATAAGCAGTAATCAGATATTTAAAAAGCGAACCATTGATAGATAGATTTGAAGTATTAGTTCTTCTTGAATGAAAAAAGTAATAGGAACATAGAAGTTAAAAATTACATACCCTTAAGTAAGTATCTGGGAATTCTAATCAACAAATTATAATATATCGGAATTGGTTAAGTTTACAATACATTATTGTAATCTACATTATTTGTGTATTTTAACGCGTTCTATAGTTGCTGTGCAGAAACTTTGCGTTTATCTCTTAAATAACTTCATGACTGCCTGACAGTGAATAGAGACTTTAAGATCAGAAGCTTCAATAAACTTTTTCGATTTATTTTAAACTAAGTTTTATTTAACTATTTATTAAAAGTTTGAAATGATAATTCATTTGGGGAGGGTCCGGACCCCCTGGACCCCCCCCCCTTAAATACGTCCTTGTCTGTGAAGTATCCTCAAGGCCCAAGGCGTTTCGAAGTCTACATAAAAGCTGTAGAACCTCTCATTTCACCATCTTTATCATCACCCTACCCATGATGCTGTGTGCGCTTCCACTTCAAAATGAATCCAGTCTCATAGCTTGGTGGAACCAGGTTACCCTGATGGTCATCGACCATATAGGGTGCGTTAACGACGATGTCAAAATGGCGAGGTACTGCACTTCACACACCTCCCACATTGGGCATGTATAACAAAACTGGCGATCTTATATTCTTGTATTTCCTTGTGTGTTACCTTAAAATGGATAGCTAAGAGAATCAATATAAAACACAGGTTGTTTGAAGATATAGCAGTATTTCTCAAAGTCGCCCACCTTAGTGGAAACTTGTATTTTTTGAAATCTAACATCATAAGGCCTGATTTCCAACAATTGAAGTTTTTATTTTTTTCACTATGAGCTTATTCATATTGATTCACTATACAAATTTTTTATTGATTTAAAAAGGCACTGCAAAGCACATATTCAGAAAAATAATTATAAAGTAAAGTTGAACTTGATTCAATTTGGACGGGCAGGACTCGAACCACGGATATTCAGCAATCTCCATGCTGATACTCTTACTCGTGAGCTAAGATGGTGAGATGTCCTAAACACATTAACTCTCTCATCTGATTCGTGAATACCTTTAAAGTGCAAAACTTGACCGTACCTACTTTGTTATATGCTGAGGAACGACGAAACATTTTTTTATAAAAGTAAAATATTTATCTGCATTTAAGTGGTCATTTTCAAGCATGTCGTATGATTGGCGCACTCCAAATTTGTACTTATAACTTTAAAATTGCTATAATTCCTGGATATTTAGCATAGCTTTTCTACATAGATCCCGAACGTTTAATTTTAGGATTGTAAACACACTTTTGAGAATTAGACATTCGTGTAGGTACTGTTCATATAGAAATTAAGATCTCTTAGGGAACCTCATACATGACTGGATACATTTACAACAAATATTTTGGGGACAATTAATAACAGAAAATTTATTCAACGAAAATTGCGTATCTTATGCAAGGTAAATTTTCCCTGTGGTAATAATTTACCTTTAATGGCTTTCTATTTATGAAATATTCATGAAAGCAATTAAGCGCAGTCTACGGAAATTGAAGACATTTTTCACTTAGCATATCAGTAACTCCAGTTGATGATAGTTTAATCCAAGCTATGGTAGAGCCTTGATGTAAAACAAATGGCCACCTACATTACAGTAAAATACGCGTAAGTATACACGTGAGCTCTATATATAGAGTTAGATCTGTGGTATAACTAAGTGTAAAGAGAAGTGACCATTAACGTATCATACCGTAAACAGTAATTGAGTTACGAAGTCGAGTCATAATGCACTGCCGTAGGTTTTCAATTTTCCTTTTCTAAACTGCAACTCTGTGAAAATACTAAGATCTACAATTTTGCTTGGATTGACTAGAACATTTACAACAATTATAATACTATTAACAATAGTTCACAGACCAATTTTCAGACCTTTGTCCAAAATAGTTCTTGTGATATTAATATATTTATAGTGTTTTATTGTCATTTGATTAAACTGTTCCACATGATACAATTTTAGTTTCAAAAAATAATACTTGGCAGTTATACTCAAATACATTATTATTAGATTTATGAGATGAAATTTTAATTTGCCCCTTGGTTTAGGATAAAAACATTATTAAACTCTGCTTTTATTAATTTTTAATATTTACTTGTGAAATATGTGCTTTGCTTTTCAATTGCACAAACATAGGTGACATTATAAAAAAATCATATAAATACCCTTTGGAACTGTTTTTAACCAAGCACGAAAATTTTCAAGGTTCTAGTTTGAAAGCTGCATCGTGTGGAGCAATTTATATTCTGAAAAGCGCTGAAAATTAAAAAGACGATAAAATCACCAAAATAGGTGATATAAAGCACTGCGCCCACTTAGAGTGGTCCACTTAAATAGTTATATGCCACAATTTTTAAAGGGTTGCATGGCATTAAAAATAATAGGACATTGAAGTACCCGGATTACTCTATTTAATTAGAATTTTTTGTAATTTTCTGCACTTTTTAACCAATTTTCACGGATGGGTATGCTTAACATCATTTGCTTCACCACACACAACATTCAAAACAGCGTTATAGCGATGTTATGGCCATCCATGGGAAGCTCTGAAAATGATTTTGCCTAATTTTCTTGCTGTCTGTAAAGCTTGAGTCTGAAGCAATGGTTCAGAGATGGGAATTCCTTCAGCGCGCGCACTAACAAACCAATCGAACACAACACGATTTAGCTCGTCATTACTCTGTAGATTTTGTGATGCGTTTCACATGCCCTGCTGTTCCTTTAAACCACTCGTATTTTAATTTTTATTTTTTCAAAACCTCATAAATATGAGTTTCCCCACTTTAATCAACACAGTTAATTCTTTTGCTGGACGTTTGTTCTTCTCGTGTTCTTCAATAACCTTACGTTTTCCCTCCAGTGAACGTCTAATGTTTAGAGCTCGTTTATTAGAATTTGTGTACATACAAGCGATGTTTTTAAAAATAACCAAAGTTCACAGTTTTCTTCCACTCGTACTTGATCACTTGCAAGAACGAAACTGAAAATGAATACACTTGCAAAACAGTTGTAACCTTAGCATGTGTGTTGGAAGAGAGTTGAGAGAGCTAATGGTTTGCTTTGCCTTTTCCTTGAAGGATTACAGTTTATGACTTTAGGTTCATGGAACTTCGTTGCAAGCACATCGCCCTCGAAATTACTGCACTTGTTAAGTATGTTATGACCCATTACACATAAAGTGATCCGTTTTATTCAGGTTATTTCCGCGTTAGGCAGTTTTCCGGCTTAGGGTATAATTTTCCATGGGAAATAGCTTGTTCCGAAATTTATTTTCCGTCCTTTTGAGGCAGGTTTTACTGCATATAAATCTAAACAGTGAACGTTGGTCTACTCAGCAGGGCTTCAAGTGTGCAATTCGAATAAATTGTAATGTAAAATAACTTCATAGGCATGAGGCGCTTCGAATAGTGACACGGTTTGTTAGTTTCTAGAAAAAATTACCTCAAAGTTCTGCTAATAACCACGTTTGTAAGGTTTATTTCTGCCTATATTTTAAAACAATGTAATACACGTATGATACCTATTGATCATTTACATTCATTATGATGAAAGGGAGAAATCTTTCACTAATAAATCTGAAATTCTTCTATTCGTTTATAAACCTTTGACATCCTAAAACCCTGTTTTTTGGTAATAGAGTAAATTTTATGCTTCTACTAGGACTTCCTTAAATATTACAAGCAACTATCATTATTTTAATGCATCTTTATACATACCTAAACATAAGGCCATACTACATGTCTAAATCACAAGCAGGCGCGCAAACACTGATTTACTAAGGATTACAAGCTATTTAATGCAAACTCTAACAAATTACGGACCATACTATTGCGCACAGGTGTAGGTATTCTGCAAGAAATACCAGTTCACTGCACACGTACCTGTCGAAAAGAGGCACTATGACCCGGTCTTGGATCAAAACAACACAGGTTAAAACTTTTGCGTCACAGCTTTATAAATAGGTTCCCCCAGAATGCCAACCTAAGGGCAACCGTCCTTTGTTTTGTGCGTTTTATATGGAGTTTATTCTGCTTAAAACAATAAACGACCATTCAAGTATGCTAACCAACAAACAAGTTACAGCAACTAATAATCAGAATCACCAATTTCGTTCCGTGGTACACTTTTTCAGTTTAACTACTTATATAGATGCGATGACTTAACTGTGAAAGTAAACAATCATTTTTTTTTTTAATTTGTAAGAAAACGAATATTGAAATGGTATGTTAGGTTTATGCATTTCGTTTGTTCACTGCACTTTGAATCCCAAATATTAACAAACAAGAAGGTTTGTAATTTCTAACACAAAAAGGTGTGTCCTGTTTTAGCGATAAAATGAAATATTGAGTTGGTTATATTACAAACTAATTATATAAACCTGATGCACAGGAATACTTTGGTTTGAAAGAAAGATACACATGTGCTAGCTCATGCATAGTAATGCCATGAACTTTTAACAAGCACATTAAAAATAACATTTTGAGATAATAATGGTTACAACCCATTCACTATTTTAATTTGTATCTGGTCGCTCTGCATGGTCAGCACATCATATTAGTTGTATATTGCAGAGCTAAATATTAGTACGAATATATGTGTTAGCACGAATATATTTGCCTGGTGATGATGACATTGAACATGAACTGTTTTAAATACACTAACTAAAACTGAAACAGGTAATTTAATGATACATTAGGAAAGACCTGTGTCATCCCTGATGTCATTGAGTTACCCATCCGAACAAACTGGACAGCGATTCGGAAACATTGTGTATACATACATCACAACCAAGAATTGTTTTGTTTTTCTATTACAATATTAATATGCATATTCGATATATCCCAGGATTTAAACTGCATTACAGTATCAAAATGCTACTTGGAATTTTTAAGATACGACACACACAATTCAGAATTCCCTATGGATATTTTGAAACACTATTCTGAAAAACCGCATATCAAATTGTGACATCCATTTGTGATTTCATTGTAACATTCATTTGATGGGCATGAAAGTTTGCCCTTTCAACTATGCAACTAATCAATAAATTAGCCCCTTACGGTTTCTAAACATATATTTTCATGCCTGTAGTATCTTTTACACTTTTATGGAATTCTAAAATTTAAGAAGGTGATTCTAATTAAAAAAAACTGAGCTTTCTGAATTTATTACGACTATTCTTAATTTATCAAGTCTCCGGAGGAAACATTCAGCACATTATTTTTATTTAAAAATTATGCATTTAATCTAAATTTCGGTTGAAATACAAGTTGCTGCTTTTCAAATAACTTAGTTACTTAATCGTTCGATTAGACTACACATTTAAAAACATCTGCCAATACACTTATTTCAACACAATTTCAAAATAAAGAATATAATACTGATAATAAACATCATTAAAATAAAGCACCTCAATGGGTGAATATGTGTGTATTTCCTGCAAGGCCTCCGTATACACTGTTAGGTGAGTAATATACTTCCTATATCTACCATGGATAAGGGACAATTATTATCGGCAGAAAAGAAAAGAAGATGCATTTACGAGTTAAAAGATGGAACAAATGTGCAGCCTCATATATTTGAAGTATACCTACCATAAGCGGTTTGTCAAACAAGTCAAAAAGGATAGCAATGTCAAATGAAGCTTCTGAAAGAAAAAGAAATCTCTGGATTTTCCAAAGAAGCAGCACGAAACCGATTACGAAAGTGCTTTGCAAGTAGTGTAGCGTAGTGTGCTGTGGAAACGTGACGTCACGGAGAAAAAAGTCACTAGAATAATTTAAAACGTGCATACGAAGAAATTGTGTAAAATGTACACACAAAAATTTATAGTCGCTGTTTCAGAAAAGAGCAAACGTAGGAAAACAACTGAAACTACCACGATTAGAAACAGAAATTAGCTGGGACAGTGCATGAAAATCAACTACTTGAGAACTAGAACAAATGGTGATTACAAAACTATTTCGGGGTAGAAGATACTGATAATGAGGATAAATGCCTCACATAAGTGCAGGAAGCTGGATATTCACTGAAGGACTCACCTTAAACAGAAGCATTTATTGTACGAGTTCTACGCATAAATAGGTTATGCTTTTTAGTAGGACGCAGTTAATACGAATAAGGATAAAACGTTTTCTACCACGTTTGTTTACGTATCACTGAAAACTGAATGAAAATACACATGAATAACGGTACAAATATGCCAGACTGATTAACTGTGTATTAGTATTGTACCACTCCTTAAAATGTAATTACGGATTGAGATTACAGCTGATACTCCCCGATGCCTGGTTTGCTATTTAAATACTGCGTAGTGTACGTTATTTTGGAATCTTTATAAACTTAAATGAAAGATGCAAGCTAGATGACATGAGATTAGTAATATTCTGATGCTAACATAATATCGAACACTTCCGCAATGGCTACAGTGTGGCAATGAACTTCCACTATCAATTTAACAGCGTTAATTAGCTCACGCCCTTCCATTCAGATGTTCTAACAATCCTATCGTGTCTTATGCACTAACATGGTTTTGTTAATTGATAAAACACTTACTACTACTTTACATGCATGCTTGTAAATTTCCATCGTATTGGTTTAAAAGTAAACAAGAATGATGAATGAAGTAATACCTCAGACTAAGTCGCCAGCCTGTTCGACAAGGATAAGGAAATTCTTACTTCCGATGCTCGAAGAGCAAAACTATACAGAGAACAACATTAAAGGACTATTCATATAGAAACAATATTAATGCGAGGGAATATAGGTATGTATAATTTAAACGCAACATTTGCTTTGCAATTAACAAAATATTGGCGTTAAAATAACACAATTAAAATGTGAAAACGATTTAAAAAGTGGCTCCAATGAGTGTATACTGGTTGGTATTATGCCACGTTATATTTTTCCATACATAAATGAAAATGGAATAGTTTGTCTATAAAGTTTCACACAACATCGAAGGATATCACAACAATAATAATAATAATAATAATAATAATAATAATAATAATAATAATAATAATAATAATAATAATAATAATAATAATAATAATAATAATAATAATAATAATAATAATAATAATAATAATAATAATAATAATAATACTAATAATACTAATACTAATAATACTAATACTAATAATACTAATACTAATAATACTAATACTAATACTAATAATACTAATACTAATAATACTAATACTAATAATAATAATAATAATAATAATAATAATATAATAATAATATAATAATATAATAATAATAATAATAATAATAATAATAATAATAATAATAATAATAATAATAATAATAATAATAATGATAATGATAATGATAATGATAATGATAATGATAATGATAATGATAATGATAATGATAATGATAATGATAATGATAATGATAATGATAATGATAATGATAATGATAATGATAATGATAATGATAATGATAATGATAATGATAATGATAATGATAATGATAATGATAATGATAATGATAATGATAATGATAATGATAATGATAATGATAATGATAATGATAATGATAATGATAATGATAATGATAATGATAATGATAATGATAATGATAATGATAATGATAATGATAATGATAATGATAATGATAATGATAATGATAATGATAATGATAATGATAATGATAATGATAATGATAATGATAATGATAATGATAATGATAATGATAATGATAATGATAATGATAATGATAATGATAATGATAATGATAATGATAATGATAATGATAATGATAATGATAATGATAATGATAATGATAATAATAATAATAATAATAATAATAATAATAATAATAATAATAATAATAATAATAATAATAATAATAATAATAATAATAATAATAATAATAATAATAATAATAATAATAATAATAATAATAATAATAATAATAATAATAATAATAATAATAATAATAATAATAATAATAATAGAAAGATTCTTTCACATTTAAGTTCATCTCATTGCAAATATTTTGTTTAAAACATTTTATAAAATATTTTTCTATAAAGAAAGCGATAAATTTTAAATAAAATAATTAAATTCTTATAAAATTACAATTTTGCCTCTTTTCTCTTGCTGTGCAGTGCGACAATTCTTTTTTTCGTATCCATTAACGCGAACATAAGAACATGGATGTTCTTTAGCTACTATAATTCTCAGCGTTACATTCTATACTGACCGTTAAAGACCCGTTAATTATCTTTTACTTTTATTCATTTTTACTGCGTTCCTATTACAATCCCTAAGACATCTCCCCTAGTAAAGGGTATCGTTTTCACCCGGCTCCTACGTCCTCCAGCCGCATGCCACTGAAGAGTACAAGAATATAGTGGGAGGGGTCAGCAGTTCCTTTCGCAATGCTGTGTTTCCTTTCCATTCCGTTTTTTCTGCACAAAAATTTACAAACATACAAGCCTCATGCCCGAGACGGGACTCGAACACACGATTCCCTGCACCACAACGCAACAAAGTTAGACTCTGCCTGTATAATATGCGATGCTGGGGATGGGCAGTTCGTGCAGAGGCCTTTTCATCAAGCTTTAGGTACTTTTACGCATTGTAAATCTACCAGATGGGACAACTGGCTTCACTTTCCTTCTGAAGGCAACCATGCTAAAGATTTTTGCACCTCCCCCCCCCCCCCCCCCGCAAAAGAAATCCATCGTTAAGTTTGAACCCGCGACTCGGGAGAGTCTAGCATGTTACCCTTATGCCATGAAGGACGTGCTACCCTCCTCAATTTTCTATAAAATAAGCCGTGGATAAGGGCGGCTCAAAACGAAACAGGAAGAGCAACGAATATTTTGCACATGAGTGCAACAGAACACATGTTAACAGACCGGTTTACCGATATATTAATCACAGCGTTCTGTGTATTATCGAAGAAGTTTGTTTTTCCAGCACATGAACATATAGAAAATAACTGGATAAAACAAATGTAAGATACAAAATGGGAAGATTCTCCTGCAAAGATCCTCAGTCATGTTTTATTCCAATCTACCATTCTCAGCCATGTACGTGTTGTTCTTGCCTTTCTTCATAAGCTAAGTACACAGATATGCGTCTTTATCTCCATTCAGTTTTATTTTATTTGCTAGATTTTGAGGTTTAATTTTATAATCCGATTCAATTTCCTGTTGGCTGATTTTAACTAAACTTCTTCTGACACCTTTCCATACGTTTTTGTCATTTATTTCACCTTAATGCCACACTGACCGAATCCCTATATCTCTTTACATTTCCGCAGCTCAAAATTTAGGAGACAGACTTTCTTGCTGGTATCTATAATATTTGGAGCATTATATGGAGTGATATCCCTACATCAGTTTTAGCCAGTGCTTCACTGTTCTTATTTTACAATCCATTGTGTCTTCATTCCACCTCCCTCATTACCCCTGAAAGTTACGTACGTTGTGAAACTCAAAGAACGTTTTCCAAAACGATGCTTGCCTTATATTCATATGCTGTACTCCTTCCCATCCCCAGATTTCACTTCCGTATAACAACACCGGGATTATCACAGAGCGATACATGGTAGCTCAAAGGTTAAGAGCGACTGGACGGAAACCAGGAGATCCGTGGTTCAAATCCCGGCCATGGCATTGAATTTTTCATGTTGACTCTATCCATCAAAAATCTTAGCCTATGTACGGCTAGTGTGGAGAAATGATTAATTTCCATCAATTAACTAAAATAATAAAAGTTAAATGATGACGCCTGGGACTCAAGTACTTACAATAGTAAGTCGCCACAAACGGTGTATCTCGGCTGCGAGAGCCCCTAGTGGTCTACCGGGGAAATATATGAGCCAAATGGAGAATTTATTTATTTGGTTATTTATTTATTTGGTGATAATAACTGCTCTTATATTTACTTTAAACGTATCCTTTGTATTTACTTTTATACCTATTATTTGAGATTTCTTATTGTAAAACATTAAGGGGCACTGAAGTGTCGCTAGATATCCATTAGCGACACAATAAACATTACAAGTTTATTCTCGCAAGGGAACTATCACTGTACTTACACCGCTAAGCACCTGAAAATTTGACGGTATAATGCCTGCTGCTTATAAACCATGCGAACCAAAAATGTGCTACCAAGTAGAACCGCAACGCCCAAATCTGAAGCCTGGAAAGTGCTGCATGCGACTACTTGCAAGTAGCTGTTGGACATCCCTCGTCACCACTGAGACGGCTGGGCGGGTGGGGGGCTGACGACGGTCTTGCGTATGTCATGTATAGATCGCTACCCGTCAAGAGTAAACAATCCCTCCCTTATATGTTTTCCTGTTATACGTTATGCCTACGTATTCTGCACTCACTTTCGGATACTTCCAGCTATACTCCCCAACCGATTTTAGCACAAAGGCCCCGCACAGTGCGGATATTATCCCATAGTGATAGTTCCCTGGTCAGTTTGTTAATTTGTACCTAGTCATATGAACGCAACTTCAAATATAACACAGATTTCTTATCGTCAATGGACCTAATCGCATTTTGTATTGATGGAAGGCGAAACATTTTTACTTACTTATTCTTAATTCGTGTTAAAAGTTGACAACATTGTTGACTTTAATAGCAGTTGTATAATTTCTTGGGTTGAAAGTATAATGATTATTTAATCTACTGCATTATATGTAGTTTGTAAAATTTATTCAGCTAAATGATTATATAATTGGCTCTTGATCAGTTTTCTTCTCACAGTATTTCTCTATGATTTCGTGTATGTGACTTTTATATATGTTAACACATGTTTTACTTAGAGCTAATGACTGGAAACAACGTATGTCGTGAGCTGTCGAATGAGCAAATACCCGAACGAGTAAATGTATTTCCTACGAGAGTGTAAAGGAAGCAGATACTCAGTCCTAGTACATTTTTATATCGCTAATTTTTCGAACGAGTTGACCTGGGAGCAATGCGACAATCTCATTTACGTACCACGTGAAAGGCGTAATAGACGCATGGTATTTATGGCTCTAAGTGCACCCTCCATTTTCTCCAGTAAGTGTTTGGGTACCATGGCCATACTATTCTCTGTAGTTGATTTCAGCTCAGTGCGTGTTCAAGATCAAAACTATTGTTTCTGTGAATGTACACTGTATACCACCTGTGTCCCAAGGCGAAATAAATTATTATACTGTTGTCCTTACTTAATGTGGTGTATGGAATATATCTACAAGTCAAGGACGATGTAAGTATAAGGTATAGTATATACTGTACATGTTGTACTGAACTCGCTCAATTTATCGGCTTTGACACCATCTTTCCAACAATAATTCTTGTTGTAGTTAATGCCACTTCAGGAAAAAAAAAATCATTCTCAAAACTCACAATGAAACTTCCGAAACGCAATATGTACTACGCTCTTTACGTATGAAACTTCCATAGCGATCTTATCGCTATTTATATAAGTAACACACATAACAATAAGTAACAATAAGGAACACACATTTTGTTATAATACTGAAGATTGAGAATACAAGTTCCTATTTTGTATGCCAAAAAACTAATAAAAAGTATGAGCAATTCAACTACTCTTTCCAGAAAAGTAACACATTTTGCATGTAATTTGACTCTATAGTTTACTTTATCTGATATAAAATATAAGAATGAAAAGGCACAACATTCTCCATAAAAAAATCCAGCAAATAAAAATGTCGAAAAACAAAGCCTAATATTTCGGAGGGTGATATCTACTACTAATCACAATAAGAAAAACAGGAGTAGCAAAATAAATATGAATCTTAAATTTAACAATTTCTAAGATACACATACTTTAAAATTCATGTAATAATGTCCACCTCTGTGGTCCAAGGGTAACACGCTAATCTCTAGTCTCCTATGTGGTGGATTCAAACCCGGCGGAAGACGATGGACTTTTTCGGACACGGCTGCTTTGGAAGGGAAGTAAATCCTGTGATATCGCGTCACAGATTTACGGCTTTTAGTATAAAAGCTTTTATTTAGTTTTCAACGATTTTTTGTCAATATTCACAGCTGCGATGGCATTCTATTAATACAATGTGTAAGTACTGTTTATTTATCATGTTCATATATTTTATAATACTGTATTTTAAACAACACTGCTATAACGATTTTTGAGAAAATCAAAAGTAGCGTTATGGTTTTGAAAAGAGATTGTGGGAGGAAGGTAATCTCGCAAAACAAAAGTAGCGGCTTATATGCTAGATTAGATATGTATTCTTGCATTTTTTTTGTCTAAACAATTTTCGCTGACGGTCATACATCCCAGCTAAGATACTTCTAAGAATTTGTTGTTCACGAAACTTCTTATGCAATCTCGATTTCTAATTTCTGGGCCAACTAGTAGATATGCGTAAAGAATAAAAATGGGTATGTTAATTATTTATAGAAATAATTTATTTGATTGCATCATGGTAAAATCTCTTTCAAGTTCATTTTTTACGGGAAATACACCATTCTCACGGTTAGAAAACGGGGCGACTGACAGTAATTCCATAACCACCCAGCAAATGTTTCTGCACCCCTTCGTCGGGAGGAGAAGTGCTCGCTCATTTTATTACACGTACAGCCCGTATTTCTTTACCAGTAGATAGCTCCACAGAATTCGGTTCGGTACTTCAAGACTATATGATATACGGCAAAGAATATAGGATACCACGGGCCGATATCTACTGCGGCTACCAACCCCTAGAAGGAAAGAATGTACTGAAGGAAGCATAGGACTACCAACCACAGAAACTCGCATAAGTACCTAACATTTCCTGGCTTGAAGACCCGACCCACTACTTTAGTTACCCAGAGAGGACGACGAACGACCCATGCAACTACGCAACATTCCATTGTCCAATCTAGTGAAAACTCTTTCTCTGGAGAAAGCATCCGCGTTTTATGTCGGCACCCGCTCACGCCACGAAACCTAGAAGCACAGCTGAAACACGGGGAGGAGGCAAAATGAAAGCAAAACGTGAGAAAGAAAATCATGGTAGATGAGAAACCGTTGCAAAATTCGCCTACTAAAGGGTAAACAACGAAAAACCCAAGGTTAGATTAGGCGGTCAACGGGAATTGAGACCTCCAGAATTTTTGCCTCACACTTCACCAAGGAGGCCACTCGCTCAGTATCCCAATATTAACAATAAGCAACAATGGAAATGGTTTTCTGACAAAGAACCAATAGATGTGTGAACAAGAGATATTAGTAAAGACCAGAGGCGTGTGCATTTTTCCATAGATATACTGCACACTGACTGTATTGTTATCTCTCGTGTATGTAAACAACTGCAGGTAAGCACAGCCCTCCCCAGGGGCCTACTGCGGTAGGTACGGGAATTGACGATCCCGGAGTCCCGAGCTAAATCTCTCGATTGGGTGCCTCTGAGTGGTGAGATATCTAATGTCAAACGCCCAAAACCATTGTCCACTTCTGTGTTTGACCCTAACCTCCCTGAACACAAGTTTGATGGATACCTAGCGCGGCAAGCGCAGGGGTGACTGGGTAACGCGTAACCCGCAGCTCCTGGTTATCATCTAGGACTGTGTTCGTATCCGCTGATAAAGCTCAGTCCCGGGGAGGGACCATTTCATGCGCTGTTACATTCCTGAAGGCGATTGGGTCCCTCTGTCTATACATTGGGAGGTGAGACCCTGAGGTGAGCAAGGTCTAGGCCAGGACTCTCACCTAAGCCGGGGTGGCGCCCAGGATATGAGCACGCCTTCTGAGACGTTTGTAATGGTGGAGGATAATGTCGCTATGGGAACTGATAAAATAAATAAAACTGTTAAGAAATGTGGAAAAGAAATAGCTGAGTATTGTGGTCCTCGCTATTTTGTCATTTTTGGAACTGAGGAAGGTCGAAAATTTACTACCGTGAACCCGTTTATCATTCAGAAGGGTCTAGATAATATTGCTGGTCCAGTAAAATCATGTACTCGATCTCGGAATGGCACGCTCCTGGACGAAGCAGTGTCACCGAGGCATGCTTAAAACAATCTTAAAAGCTAATATGCTTGCGAGCTTTCCGGTGCACGTGAAATTGCATAGAAACTCCTCGCGTAGTGTTGTAAACACCAGCGCATTGGATGGTATGTCCAATGAGGAGATTCAGGAAAACTTGGCGGAATATGGTGTGGGAAGTGTATATCGAGTTCACCGCAAAGAAAGAGGAACTAGTGCCCACTCGCACCCTGTTTCTTACCTTTGATCGGGTAGATCTCCCACAAAGGATTAAGGCAGGGTATGAGGCTAATGAAGGGAGGCAGTATATACCCAATCCACTGAGGTGTTATAAATGCCAGCGCTTTGGTCACACGAGCGATTCTTGAAATGGAGTTGCTATTTGCGTTGATTGCGGGAAAGTCAAGTATGATAATGCTTGTACTTCACCAGCATCATGTGTTAACTGCAGTGCTAATCATCCATCTAACTCCAGACAAAGCCCGCGTTATATGGAGGAAAAGGCGAACCAAGAGATCCGGGTAAGAGAGAGGGTGTCCTTCGTGGAAGCCCGGAAACTCTTGCGTATTCGTCAGACTTTGACCCTGGGACCGTTGCTTATGTTGCAGTTGCAGCTAAACCGGTACCTAGACGTGAAATAGGAACAAAAACTAGCGACATAAACGGGACAGTAATATTCGAAAGAACAATTACACCAAGATCACAGCCAAAGCAACAAACACCAGCAAGAACAGCAGTGAAAGCGCCAAGTCCAGTCCTAAGATGGATTCAGCCGTGTCACCGCCGAAGGAGTCTACTTCAAGAAATGTTAACCAGTAATATATCATGTATCGCCAAGGAAATTTAAGACCTCATATGACAGAACTGAGTTCCTTAAGGAAAATAGTAAGACCAGTGAAAGGAAAGCTAGGCAGCACAAAAGTCCGCGAACATCTCCCCCGTCAACATCATCTGAGGAATCACCTGGAGAGGACGCCGATCGGCGACTTTCATCTTCGCCGATCGTAGTTTCCGATCGTTTCGAGAGACTCGATTCGAAGTTACCAGTACGAAAGCCGTCCTCCTCCATTGAGGATGTGGAGAGGGTAGATCCTGTAATCACTGCCCAAACGACAGTGAGAAAAAGGCAGAGGAAACCTGCTGAAAGTGCTAGCCCAGCCCCCAAGGAAAGGAGCAATTTGATTCGACCATCACTGGGCAGGTAGTATGTTTTGTCATGGTAAGTTGATATTGAAAGTGGTAATTTTTTATGCCTTTTGGTATTTTATTGCTAATTATAGATTTTTATTGCTTTTTACCCATTTGGGCTGATCTATTTTATTGTCCTTTTTATTTTGATCTTTTTTGTTTAACTTTGAGTCATGGCTATTGCCATGAATTACTTTTTGTAAGGGCGCTGATGACCAAGCTGTTGAACGCCCTCATATGCAAATCATAATCGTAAGCACAGCCTGAACATCATAACCGCCTCACTGCAAGAAGAAACAGAACAGTCGAGTTATACTACACCTTGACTTTGCGTCTGCATACTCCTGCAAGACAAAGTTTCACTAGTTTGCAGAGTACTACGATACGTTATTTTCGACGTTTGCTGTTGTTTGCACATTTGATAGCAGAGCTCTACACCTGAAGTCACTCATAACCTGTGTACCGCATGCGAGCGCAAACCTCTCCGGCCTTTATATATTAGCAATATATTATACGGTAATGGCTGTATTCATAGTCAGACTTGGTCCGGACCAACTTGCTACTACCGGCGGACTAACGGTGGATCATCGATTTTCTTATTCATAAACCGGGATTAGCGATAGTCTGGGGACCAAACACGCTGATCCGGCTCAAATTTTGGTCCGCCTCCGAGGGGTAGATTAAAGGCGGACGGACTATCTTTGCAATATGGACGACAATGAAGTGAGGAATGTAGCTGTAGCGCGTAGAATTCGTGAAATAAGACGACGGAGGAAAACTTATCTACTAAGAATAGAAACGAAGTATGGCGACCAAAACTTCAAAAGCAAATACAGGTTCAGTAAAGCGAACGCCAGAAAGCTGATAGAAATGATTCGTCCTAACCTGTACGTGAGGGATGATAATCGAGACCTGAGTATCTCAACTGATACTCAGATCCTAACAGAGCATGTAATGCTGATCGATCATGAATAAAATTAAAAAAAAAGTCCTAACAGCACTTCGGTATGATGAAATGCATTACTTGCTCAACTTATTACCTATATGATACAGAAAGCAAAATAGTATTGTTTCATATTTACAATTAGCAGAATTTTCAGCTCCACTAGCACCATTGCATTAAATAGACCTTTTCCCTCCAAAGGATATTATTTTAAAATACTGAAGTCTTTGGGACTTTTTCATATTTTGGCAAATGGTTCGTTATAGCTTGCCTGTCTCTATGACCTTTTCTTTGCTTTGCTTTGTGATTTAGCCAAAATCAATGGCACCTCTCGACTGATTTCTGGACGAGGATTTGCCCATTGGCTAGCAGAGTTGCTCGGTAGCTAGGAGATGCTCATCGTAGGAGTTGTTAAATCATTTATGTGACGATTCGGTGTTGGTTTTTTGTGCGGTCGGATAGCTAGCAGACCCTACGGCGGCTACCTATGGCAGCTCACTAAGAGAGTTTGGAGTGATAGTAAATGATATAAGGGCGTTCAACTACTTGGTTATCAGCGCTGTTTCAAAAACTAAATCATGGCAATAACCAGAGATAAATTTAGGCTATAAATAAAAAAATAAAAGGGCAATAAAATAGATATGCACACTTATGAGTGGGAAAAAAAAACAATGAAAAACCACAAATAACAATAAAACGCCAAAGACATAAAAACAGTTTTCAATATTGAATTCTATAACCTGCATTTCAAAACAAACTACCTGCCCAGCGGTGGTCGAATCAATTTGTGCCCTTTTGGGGGGATTGGGCTAGCATTTACAGCAGGTTCATCCTGTCGTTTTTTTTCCCACTGTCATTCTGGCAGTGAGGGCAGGATCATCCTGCTACATATCCTCTGTGAAGGAGGACTGTTTTACAACTAATAATTTCGGATCCAGAGGTTCAAACCGATCGGAAACTGCGACCGACGAAAATGATAGTCGCCGATCTGAGCCTCTCCAGATGATTGCTCAGAAGATGATTTATGAGGAGATGGTCGTGGACTTTTACGCTGGTTTATTTGCTTGGTACTAGTCTTATTACTCTCCCTCAGGAAGTCGGTTCTTTCATATGAGGTCCTGAACGTTCTAGGTTATGCATTATATATTACTGGTTCACATGTCGTTCTTGAAGTATTACTGAACCTGAACTAGCACTGGAGCTGTCATCAGGGCTCGTTAAGCAGGACTGGTTGCTTAGAGAACACGAGAAATACAGACACTCCAAAGCTTTCCTGAGGAGACTGGACAAAAATAGGCAGCAGAAACTGCCATCATTAAGCAAGGGAAGAGCTCTCATGGTAACGAATCTCTTCACATGACACTGTCTCAGTAGATGTGACTCAAAAACGGTACTCCGAAGGTGTCAACCATTCTCCTATTTTCCCTCCCTTTTGATCACCAAAGCGGAGAACCGTTTCAACGTATTGCGCGTGGATGTATTTGAGCCTAATACAGTGCTTTCTTTTTCACTGGTGGCCGGTGGGAAGTAGCTGCGTGCGCACAGTACTTCTCACCGTTCTTAGCACCATTCTTTCTCCGCGTCAGTGCATGTTCGGCTGTTGTTAGTGCAGGTTCTTAGTTAATCATTTGTAATCAAATTGTGATTAGTTCTGTTATGCCAAGAAATATGTATAATTTAGCATATCGCATATTCGTGCATGATTCCTACATCCGAACAGAGTCTTGTAGGGAAGTGACACGACTATTTGTAGACCGATTTCCTGGTATTTCTGTGCTTCACAGAAAGACAGTTCGTAAACTTGTAAGGAAATTCAGAGAAAATGACTCTGTTCATGAAAATAACCCAAAATAACTAACTCGCCATGTGCTTACAGAAGAAAAACTCGATGAGATAGGACGAAAGTTAGAACGTAGCTCCAAAAAATCTCTGAGTAGGCTATCACAGGAAATGGATATTTTACAATACTCAGCTTCGATAGTCACTAAACGTTTGAAATTAAAACCATATAGGATAACCGTAATTCAGGAAGTGCGAACACGTAATACTGTGAGTAGAATAAATTTCTGCCACTGGGTGGCGGGTAAAGTTCATGATGGCTACAGGGACCCAAAGTTAATTTTTTCACCGACGAAGCATGGTTTTCGTTACATGGTCATGTATCGTAACAAAACACATATTGGAGTACAGAAAAAAATGATATTGTGCACGAAATACCGTTGCATGACAAGTAAATTGGGGTTTGGTATGCTTTGAATGCGTACCGAATTATAGGGCCCAAGATTATATATTATTTGAGGAAACAGTTAACCGACAGAGATACAGGGATGCAATAATCAAACCATTCCTGAAATATTTGTGTGACATTCAGTACACTAAGGCATAGTTTCAATAAGACTCTGCTACAGCACATACAGCTGATCTATCGTTGGAATTAGTTAGGGGAATTTTTGAAGATAGGGTCATCAGCAAAGTACTATGGCCACCGCGATCCCCAGACCTTATACTAAGCGATTTTTATTTATGGAGGAGCTTAAAAAATTAAAGTGTATCGGAAAACCCGCATACGTTGAAAGAACTGAAAGACAATATCAGAAGATAAATTACTGCAATTTCAGAAGAATTAATGCGTGTCAACAGATTTTCTTCGAAGGTGAGAGATATGTGTGGCAGCATAATGACATCATTTCCAACCTCTTCTGTGAAAAAGGTATGTGACTATTGTATTTATAATTTACATGATACACCTAAGCGCTAGAATTTCAATATGCAATGCGCCAGCAGCGTGCCTTCTGCTGCAACACTAACCGCCCGCCGACCGGCCAGCCGGCCACCAGTGAAATATAAGGCACTGTAGCTACTGGCGGAAAGAGAGAAGGGGACTACTCTGTTCACACCTATGGTATACTCTTCTCTAAGCCTGCCTTAGGGAGTACCTATACAGAATGGGAGAGCAAGTGAATCCTGCATGTAGATGTTGACGATGGGCAGCTGCCTCAACTATTATGCCAGAGCCCAGCACTTGCTCACCCAACAGCCCTCAAAGTGGGGACTGAATTTCCAAAATTTGATAAGTCATTCATCATGGTCCAAAACATCATGAACGACTTCTAGATCGATTATAACAAGACTTAGGACACCCAAAATATGTGCAAAAATCGCAGTGCAAGGTAATTCTGCCGCTTCTCCTTATTCAAGTATTAACTATAAGCATATGTAACCGAGTGAGATGGGACGTCTCAGGTTTCATTCCCGGCAATGACCCACTATGACCTATGAATTTTCCGTAGTTTTTTCGGACTGGCATGCAAATGCTCGGGTAGTTCCTCTTCTACCACGACATACCTGCCCCTCATCCCCTGTAGCCATCAGTTATTTCACTGTCATCTGTTTCACAGTTGTATAACCAGACACGGTGTTCGGCAGGTTGCAGCTGGGAGGATAAGGTAAGCTTTTTGTACGTTTCTTCCGGAACCCCGTTACGTCGTCATTCGGAACTGGGTAACCTTTGGGTCTCTCCCTCAAAACTTCCTTCAAGAGTTCACGGTAGAAGCTCAGAGGGCCGGGTAATTACATCCAGTGTTCTACCTCATTAGTAAGTACCTTTACATTCTACACATAGGCGCACATGCAAACAGAACATTTTGAAAAGCTATATTTGACCTTCGTAGTAGCCTATGATATACATTCACATACGTTACTTAACCGTTACTCTATTTTTTTCAAAACATCATAGTTGCTAGACACTCCAAACCTACAGACCTAAACATGTACGCGTCAGTGGATTTAATTCAAATGAGCTATATACTCACATACATCATCTGTGTACACAGGATTAACGGAGGCAGGGTTAAGATAATGGTGCAAGCTGTTACGTAATGGCATTCGTTAGTACATGGAAAACACTTGTATTTACACAACATAGTCATTGGGTAATATACTGCTATTTAGCTTGTACTTGATCAAATGCTTGCAACTACCTTGAATTATTGAGTAACATTAAGATTAGAAACTTCACCTCGGTTAATTTAGCATTATAATTTCAATAGAAATGGGACAAGAAATCCGCCTAATTGCAAATTAGTAACATTTTAATAATATTTTAATATACATGGAAGCTGTATTCCTGAATACAGTTGATAGTATGCTTGCTTTCCACAATGATTTTGTTAACGCTTTCACACCCTGTTATTCTAGCCCGCCTCGGTAGCGTAGATGGTAGCATGTCTGCCTCGCGTTCAAGAGGTCCCGAGTTCGAATCTCGGTCAGGGTGAGTTACCTGGATAAGGTTTTTCCGGGGTTTTCCCTTATCCTTCAATACGAATGTCGGGTAACTCTAAGCTCCATGGACCCTGGACTCATTTGAGCATTTCACCTAATTCATTCACCGTCCGATATAACTTAACGTTGGGGCGGACGAAATTAAAAAAAAAAAAAAACTGTTATTCTGTGAGCGAGAGCGCGGATGAGGTAGACGCAAGCATGAGAGTACATCAGTCACACTGTAGGGTACATATCAAACACATACTTCGCTTTTCATCTAGAAGAGGACATATATCTAACTTACACACAAACTAAATCAGGCACGGGGTCAGCAATGCAAGATCAAACTGGTCCTTCAAAACCTTCGCTGTCAATTCTAGGCTTTTGCAAAAAATTGTTGAGGGAACACTTGAAGAGAAAAGAAGAACAGATATTTCAGTAAGCGTGGTCGTTGCTGGAAATGCTTAACTCGAGGATTTGGTCTCTCTATGTTATGGAGTGAGGTAAGGATAAGGACAAGGCATTTTACTAATCAAATGAACTATCATGAAAGGTCTGACCCAATGAAAAACTGCGCCCGATGTTAGCTCATTAAGCTAGGGTACTGCGGGTAAGGGACAGACTAGCGACACTGAGGTTTCAAAGAATAAACGTTTAGATCTTCAAGCAAAACGTATTCCACTAATTCAAAACTGGTGGCAACTCTGCAACACACATCGTTGACAAGGTATGTACCAATCAGACACTCTAACCTGGACGCTCAACTGCTGGGTTATGAATAGAACGGTCAGTTATATTCCTATGGTTATTAAAATCACTTTAACAAGAACGTCTTCAAATGTAACTGTATGAGAAAAATAAATATTGAAATCAAATTAATTTATTTATATATTACAAAAAATAGAAATCTCTAACACAAAACAAGTACATATTTACTAATATAAATAGAGAAGGTGTGTGTGTGTGTGTGTGTGTGTGTGTGTGTGTGTGTGTGTGTGTGTGTGTGTGTGTGTGTGTGTGTGTGTGTGTGTGTGTGTGTGTGTGTGTGTGTGTGTGTGTGTGTGTGTGTGTGTGTGTGTGTGTGTGTGTGTGTGTGTGTGTGTGTGTGTGTGTGTGTGTGTGTGTGTGTGTGTGTGTGTGTGTGTGTGTGTGTGTGTGTGTGTGTGTGTGTGTGTGTGTGTGTGTGTGTGTGTGTGTGTGTGTGTGTGTGTGTGTGTGTGTGTGTGTGTGTGTGTGTGTGTGTGTGTGTGTGTGTGTGTGTGTGTGTGTGTGTGTGTGTGTGTGTGTGTGTGTGTGTGTGTGTGTGTGTGTGTGTGTGTGTGTGTGTGTGTGTGTGTGTGTGTGTGTGTGTGTGTGTGTGTGTGTGTGTGTGTGTGTGTGTGTGTGTGTGTGTGTGTGTGTGTGTGTGTGTGTGTGTGTGTGTGTGTGTGTGTGTGTGTGTGTGTGTGTGTGTGTGTGTGTGTGTGTGTGTGTGTGTGTGTGTGTGTGTGTGTGTGTGTGTGTGTGTGTGTGTGTGTGTGTGTGTGTGTGTGTGTGTGTGTGTGTGTGTGTGTGTGTGTGTGTGTGTGTGTGTGTGTGTGTGTGTGTGTGTGTGTGTGTGTGTGTGTGTGTGTGTGTGTGTGTGTGTGTGTGTGTGTGTGTGTGTGTGTGTGTGTGTGTGTGTGTGTGTGTGTGTTTGTTTGTTTTTCATTACTGAAAAAGTCTACTCTGCCAATATGTGCACAGGTTACATAATATTTCAAAAGCTTTGAAGCTGAGGGATTTTATGGGGACATTCATATATATTTCATTTCATCCGATTTTATTTCCGCTTCACTGGATATGAATCAGTCGTGGGTGTGAAGGTCAGGGAATATTTTAGGTCCTAAATTAAAAACATAGCAGACTTATTAGTTCCAACCCAAAGCACTGATTGGAGAGTGTTAAAGATTTTCAAATTAAATTACTGGAGAAGGGTGTTGCATATTATGTTCCAGTTTTCCTCTGAACATTGTTATCAAGGAGTATATCCGGCACGGCGTTGGCAAAACAGGTACACTTCTTTTATGTTCAATCCCTTAGAGACAAAACAACTTTAATCCCACGTTTAACTCATTTGGTCAGAACATTTTATAACAATTATACTATCGTTATAAAATTATAGACTATTTTGTAACTTCCAAAAGCATTCCCAATTTTCATGTTCAATCCTATTATACTTATAATATTTTAAAAGCTATCTCAAATCATTAACCAACTCATTCCATGGAAACCAGCACCATTTGACTAATCGTGGTACAGTTCGGTTCACTTATATTATTACGAGCCTAGGGAGTTGGCTGTGCGGTGTCGTGTGTGCTCACAATCGGTGGATGCCCATTTCAATTCCCATCGATCACTCTCACCTTACGTTTTTCGTGGCTTTCCTTAGTCGGTAGGTGAATATTGGCATGCTTTTCTTCTAGTACTAATTCTTTTCCCACATTTTCCATGTATTACCGCCCCCTTGTACATTTTGGTTGTGGTTCTAGGCTCCTGGTATGCAGCTATGTTGGACAGATGGGGCGGTTGCTCTCTCCAACAAAAGCGTATTACGATTTACGGGCTGCTTGTTTGGAGGGGTTGTTCACTGTCCTCTCTGGACATCTTCAGTAATGGGACAGGTCTTCGTTCCAGGACAGGTCTTCGTTACGCGAGTCTCTGCGGCCTGTGTATCTGCTGTCTGTAGCCTCCTGTTGTTTTTTCACTTCATCCATTTTTCTTTTGGGGTGTATTCACAGTACATTGTATATCCTATAGCCAACACTAGGGCTTGCTAAAAGTTTGTTAACGAGTTCCCACTAACCGACAAAGAATGGATTGCGTATGAAAACACCAAATTTAAGAATGGAACCATAAACACGTAGGTACGAGGTACACAGATCACATTAGCATACACATCATCTTACTGACCTAAATTCTACAAATTATTACATATTAATAACTGATGTAAAATTCATATTTACACGCTTTTATTCATAATTTCATGATAATCCAACTCATAGCCAACACAAGCTCTGCTGCATTGATGTATTTTATCTTAGTAGCGTTTATATTAACGAGAAGAATGAAACCTGCTTTTCTGTATTAAGAATGCAAACATGTGTGATCTAATTTTCTGCTGCCTATCATCAAAGTGGACTCTAAAATTATGTTCATCACTTATTACTGATCTATAATTTAACTCGACTTGTTTCATTTTTTCAAAACGTCGTTTTACAGAAATATAAATTGATACAAAACGTAATATCAGCTCTCACACGAAGTCTTTCACATGAGGAAATGTGTCACTTCACACAGCTGCAAAAACCAAACAAATTAAGTTCTCTTTGCGTCATTTACACTAGAGTCCGGCAAATGGGTTTTCAGCGAGGATCACCATCATCTTTTCCTCCACAACTCACTTTCGACACCAAGTCGTTACATATTGATTATGCCTTCTAAGCACACTCGGCAATTGCACGTTATCCATGCTTGGTAGCAAGTATAACAATTTCAAAAAGCAAGACTTTAAAAGTATTGTCACACATATTCAATATCATATTAATGTGTACGCTTCTCCACTGCTGCATTTTATGAATAGCTGGATGCACTAAACATTCCACAATAAAATAAATTGACTGCATTTTACGTTTTCAAAGGTTATTCTTTCCCATACAGATTTTTCTGTTACAACAGGAAGCAAGAAACTTGGCATAATATTCTTTTGTATTTACAATGCTAAAATGTAGTTTTTCTCTATTCTATCATGTATCTTATTCACTAATATCTTGAGATGCACAGGTGGGTTTTTCTACTTAATAATAAATAAAACTGAAAACATATATCTAGGCAGTCGACGGTAAAAGAAGCCTTTAAAGATAGATGATATTAGTTAAGAGAAGAAAAGGCATGCTACTAAGTGATACAAAATCAAAACATTCCAAAGCTAACAAATTTTATTTTTTACAACCGATTATTCCTCCAGCGCCCTGTATTGCTGATGTAATGGCGGACTGTTTGAATGCAGTAATTATAAATCCGAAGAACCAGCCGAAACTATACAAGCAACGGACAGATTAAAACTAGAATTATTAGTAAATGTGCCAAGAAAACAGAAGAAATAGTATAATAGAGTTTTTTCACTAGTGCAAGGGAAGAAACGTAAACTACAACGCAAATGCACTGACAGCCTATTTTGATGATAAAGACTCTTTAATGTTAGATATATTAATACAGTTTAGCAATGATTTTCAACAGTCCTAATAGTTTTGGAGAAAATAAATCTTCAATATTAACCTTCAACGTTTCATTCCAAGTTTCACAAACTAAGATTATTATTGTCTAATAATTCTATAACTATAAATTTTTAGAAAACCAAATTTACTACAACTTATTTTATCCCACTAACGAATTTCGAGGTGTATTTTGTTTTCAGTTCCAATCTTTAGACATGGTATATCCTAAAAGCGCTAGCCTACATTTTTGTGTCTCTGGTGATTCTATAGGAGGTTGAAAGTCGGCGTAGATGGAGAAACTTCTTAATCACATATGACTGTATACCTGTCGTATCTACAAACAATAGGCCATGGAACTGCTTCTGTAAATGTATATGTTAATTCTGAGCACATAGAAAGATATGTCATTGTGAAAGAGTGAGTTGGGAATGTAGTCTGATTGTAATACCTTAAGTTACCATTACTCGTATAACCGTAAGCTAAAAACTAGAAAATCCTTCAGATATTCTGAATTTCTGCCAGGAAAAGCATTTTCATTCAGAAACATTGAAATTTCCAAGCCGCCGCCTTTCCCCGTTCATAGATGACTCTTCCAGTAATATCTTCTACAGAGGAACAAGTACTGCAATAATCTAGAATGTTTTACAGCACTTGTAATAAAGCTCTTTAGGTTTTATCGTAGACTTAAGTCTGTTTTATTATGCGAAAGCCATAAGTACCTAGAAAGTATACAAACGCAACATCGAAAGGACAAATAAATAATTGTGTGAGAGAATGGAAGCATTCGAATGTGATTATATGTTTGACGCGTTTCACTTACGTGTAATTTAATTTTCAACTTCGACTTGGAAATATATCATTTATAAGGAACCTTTTTAATAGTATGAAGAGTAATAGTTTGAAAATGAAATGAAATGTGTAGTGTTTAACGCCCGCTTTTACTACATACGGCACCGCAGGCGATGACACTGATGATACATGAGATGAAGATGGAGCAACGGTGGAATGAGATGGTGGGGGAAACCGGAGATCCCGGAGAAAACCCGCCCCAGCGTCATGTTGTCCACCACAAATCTCACTTTGCGGTCGCCTGGGATCGAATCCGGGCCGCCTTGGTGAGAGCCAGGAGGTCTAACCACTTAGCCACGGCGCGGCCTAATAGTTTGGAAGAAAACAAATCTTCAACATTGAACTCCAACGTTTCATTTAAGGTTTCACAGAATATTAATATCGTCTAATAATTCTACAACTAGAAATGTTCAAAAAAGCCTGATTTATTACAATTTATTCTATCCCATTAACGAATTTCGAGGAGTATCTATTCCCAGTTTCAATCTTTCGACATAGTATACCTATCTTAAAAGTTGTTTTTCTGGTGATTTTATAGGAGCTTAAAATCGGCATGGATTGAGCAACTTTTGAAACACATGTGATTGTATTCCTGTGGTATCTACAACAAATCTACAACGTTTCACATAAAGTTCACAAATTATGATTATTATTATTATCTAAAAATTGTATACTATAAATGTTAAAAATTCGGATTTGTTACAAATTGTTTTACCCCATGAACGAATTTCGAGGGATACTTTGTTTTCAGTTTTAATCTTACGACATGGTATACCTTAAAAGTGCTGGCCCACATTTTTATTTTACTGGTGATTTTATGGGACCTCAAAGTTCGACATGGATTGAGCAGCTTTTAAAACAGAGTGACTGTATTCCTGCTGTATCTACAAAAAATGGGCCATCAAACTATTTCTGTAAACGTATATGTTAATTTTGAATACATGGAAAGATGAGCCGTTGTGGAAAAGTGAGTTGAGAATGTAGTCTAATTGTAATAGCTTTAGTTATTATTACGCGTATGTTAAAAACGAGACATTGCTTCCGATAGTCAGACGTCGACGAGGCTGGATTCACTGAAGTGGTTAACCGCCGGAAAGGAAGGCGGAATCCAACCCTGTCGACGGAGGAATCCCCAAACAGCAGGCATGTTCCAGCTAGGCGGAACGTTCCGCGTGTAATAGTGGACGACTTCAAGGGATCGGTGGGCTTCTTGAAAGAAGTTATGGTGACCCTGTCCCAGTCGTGCAATGTGACAAGGTAGAAGAGCCGCGTTTCTTCAGCTATCAGAGCTTTCCAGAAAATCACATGGCAGGAGCTATCAGACCTTGAAACAGCCCTTTTCTTATTCAACGTGAAAATCAACCCCATACTCACATATGGGCTCCAACTGATATGGCAGCATGTAAAAATTGTTTTTGAACGCATATTTTGTATGTGCTTAATTGTACCAAATATGTTATCCACGGTAAATACTGACAGGAGAGAGTTTTAAACAAGGAACCCAACATCGGACCGTCTGAATATTATAAGAGCACTTCGTTATTTCAATGTGTCTTTGCATTACTTTTTAAGACTAATGGCCACATTTATAGTAAAAGACTTGGCGCAGTTTTCATGGGCCCAACCCGTGCATATGCGGCACTGCATCCATCTTCTGAAATTTTCGCCACAAATGATGCAGTCGGTATTTTCATATTCAAAGCTCGTGTTTCCCCCACTCTTTGTGCGTGAAATCGCTAAAAGTTTTGCGGTTCAAGAGGTAGATAGATGTCAAAACAAGAAAATGCTGACATAAAAGCTCCATTCTGCACACTTCGGTGCTAATTTCTGAAATTCATTTTTTTTGCAGTGGCATAAGATGGCTATATAATACTTTTATTTGATTGTTCAAAGCATCATCTTCTCTTCCGAAAAAGCATTTTTATAAGTACCAATGACAGGTTTCACTTTTGTTTCATTTCCTCCTGAAATTAATTCCAATCTGTCTCCTAGTGTGCTTATAGCCACATAGAACTACTCATTTGCTTCCCAAATGCTTAGTACCCCCCTATTATTTCATCAATCGTTAACTTCATGTTTTCCGTCTCCCAATTCCCTCTATTCCTCCCCAGATTTGTCTGAAACAAGCGAAATAAAAGAATTGATCAGAAAGCTACGAAAACGTTTGTCCGATACCGTGTTTCGAATTCTTGTCCCATATTGGGTGCGTTACACATAAAACGTGCACGAGTCACTACATCTAACACATTTACACAAAAGCAATGCCTTAATCCATATTTTAGATAAACATGCGATAAATAATTTGCAAAGCTTAAAAGTATATTTGATTCACCAGTATTGTAGCATCAGGTTCGCAAAATTATCTCCGTGCTGCAGGAAGCAGGTCAGAAATAAGAAACCTCTCTTTTACGCGATCAATTGTTTGTTCACAGTCACATAATGCTTTCTTTCTGGCTTGCCTCTAAAACGTCTAAGAGTAACTGAACTAAATTTGCTGACACATCGTGCCGAAAACCAGAAACTGATACTATCAGATATAGATTTCCGTCCGATACCGGGTGACTTTTCCCTATATCTTAAAAGCACTAGCCCCCATATTTCCTGTTCCTCCAATTCATGTCACCTCTCATTTCGCTTCAACATTCCTCCACCTTTTTGTTTCATGGTTGTTGCGTGCCAATAGGTGCTCGGTGTTGTATGGCAGGGAAAAGGGATGCTGATTTCTTATATAAATATCTTAATTATAAGGTATTTTAATCAGAATCGTTAGAAACATTCCGAGAAAAAACGAAAATTTTGAAGAAGCTTCCAAGTAAAAGTTAGCTTGGGATAGTTTGTTGGAAGTCTTTGTGTCGTATCCTTGGAATATTCTGAATTTAAATACTAATTTTGTATTCTCAGTTCTTCTTTTTTCAGTTAGGCTGATCAGAGTCAAAAAGACATACTGGCCTTTCTTCTAAAACTATTAGAATTAGTTCACGAGTTCTCAAAACACATGCATATTTCCTCATCTAATTTTTGGAGGTATGTGATAGAAATAATCATACTACAATTAAGAGACAAAGCAGCAATTTTCAGAAGGCTTTAAGAAACGATTCTTTATCGGTTGTTTTAGTACTAACAATTACAAATATGATAATGGAAAGGAATCTTAGCGATGTTAAATATAACAAAATTAGTTACAACGATGCCGAATAATTTTTCGACATGGTTATGGGGCATTACTTGACTATTGTTATGTATGGACATAGCCTCGTAAGCCTCTCTTTGTGGAGATACAAAATTATAAATACTCAAGCACACAAAATAAGGCTTTAGTGGACGAATTAAGCATTTCGCACGAGGAGTAAGCAGAGTCAGAAATTCTTTTGCATGCATGTTGCATACACCAGTTTTTAGTAAAAGCTCTTCAAATAAAATAAAAAGATGTAATATAATTACAATATAAATACTAAGGACGTAATCGTTCACGAGATTTTCTCGCAGTCGTCCGAACGTAAACCATACCACGCTTCCTAGAAAGCGTTGACATAAACCAAACAAAATGCGGCTTCAGATGTTAATGCCTATTCTGTGCGACAGTTTCTAAACAAGCTTGCAACTGAAAATGTTGGTGAAAATTTATAACAACTAATTTTGCGTCCTTTTGACGTCTTGGTCTATCTTGGTCTTCTCAGAATCACCTAACATATGTTCCAGTGGTGAATTATGTGATAATTTTTCGCGAGGTATGCGTGAGCGGGTGTGAGGATAGGCAAATCCAGTATATTGGCGCTAAGTTTAATTTTTTTGAGGGGGGGCAATTTATTTAACAAGGAAGGAAAGTGGTTGCGGCTTTATAACAGCCTGCCGGAATCCCGCTAAAAGCACTCCCATTATTACAGGTAAATTTGCGGAGCCAGGTGCTGATAGCAGCGGGCGGGTAAGGAATGCTGGCCAGGCGTCGATCATGACTAAGGCCCTGATCGAGGCGCGTGGGAATGGGGTGCAACTTAAAGAGACGATGTCTCTTTAGAGGATGACAGTGGAGGGCATAAGTCAGAGGGGTAGGTGGTCAAGCTGGACTCATAAGTAAGGGCGAGCCAGCTTGTTGCTTGTAGTACAGGTTGTCTTGTTGAGGTGTGCTGACGGCGGTGCAGAGGTGACGGAGTGGAGGTCGGAGATTCGCCGGTGAAGTTGGACTTGTTCATCCAGAATCACATCTAGCTTGTCATGTATGCTGTAAGGGTCCTTGGTGTGTTTGTGAAGTTCTTTAGTCAGGTTGCGTAAATCTGTGAGTTCAGATGGATCAGAGGTCTTGATGTCGGCGATTTGTGTCGTTATGTGTTGAGCCTTCCTTTGTGCTGAGAGGAGGGTGTCCTTGTTTGCGGCTGCGGTGGATGAGATCCTATTCACGTCAGTGCAAATGTCGGTGTGTAGTTTGTCGTGTGCAGCAATGGCGTCAAGTCTTGCGGTCAGATTCTCTAATGCTTCAGAGGCGGCGGCGTGATTGGAGCTGGCGGCGGAGACTGCATCTTCCAGGTTGCCAAATACGTGTGTTGATGTTCAGTACTTCCGAGTGGAAGTCCTGAATCTCATCAGAAGGGTTCCTTGGTGAGGCGATATCGGCGAAGCGCACCTCTATGCGTAATAGACACCTGTTGGTGTGCTGGATTTCCTCACCTAACTCCTGCAGAATGTGTAGCACATCGGGCGAAGTGGTGATGTGGTCGGCGCTGGTGGCTGAGTTCCTACTTGCCGGCTTCAGTGGGCGAGGGTAGAGAGGGCACTGCGCTTGTCTAGTGTAGTGGCCATAACCGTTGCAGATAGCGCAGTAACGGCGTCGACGGCTAGATCATGTTCCTTGCATTCTGATGTGAGTGTGGAGGCACCACAGTAGTGGCAGCTGGGTGGTGCAGTGCAGGTGGAGATATCGTGCCCATACTTGCAGCATCTTCGGCAGGGGAAGTGTTGTTGGTGCTTGCTAGCCTCTATTACCAGGCACTGCCCTAACAAGCGCAGGTCGGTGCTCAAAGCAGCGTGGCGTTCCCCTGCATCTGTGAACTGAATTCGCACAAGGGTGGTGGGGCCTCGCCGGGTGGTGATCCTGGTTGCTCTCGTTACAGAGGGCCACTGATGTGAAGCGGCGGTGTAGACAAAGCGAATGGGGAGATTGCGAGGAACTCCCAGCAATGACGGCGGTGAGGGTTACTGGAGACTCGGTTGCTGGCTGCAGCTGCGGTAAAGGTGCTTTAGTACCGGCGACTGTGGGTGAGGGTGGCCGGCTGAAGTTACCTGCAGATGGTTGCGTGGTGACTGGTGATGTTCTGCAGGATGGCCCAGGTGCCGGGGGAGACGGCTGAGGGCTAGGCGTCTGGCGAGAGTCCGGCGCAGTCGGAGATGCTGGTCGAGAAGCCCAAAACCTCCCGGCCAGCTCCCCTGTAGGTTCCTTCTCGGCCGCTGAGGGTGACTGGGAGACGGATGACGGTGCCTTAGAGCTGGCTGGTGACGGCTGCGTCGACTCTAAGTTTAATGGAACCTAATAATGCTTTATTTAATTTGCGTGGGACTGTTTGAGGCTGAAGAATTAAGCTGCTTCTGAATCTTATCACTCGACTTTGTAACTATTGAATTATATTTGCCAGATGTTACGTTTAGAAATAACTGTTCCCACAACAAAAACAACAATAATACCTACAAAAATTACAACAATAATAATAAATACTAATAACAATAACAATAATGATGATACTAATAATAATAATAGTAATAATAATAATAAAAAGATATGTTGCCGTGAGTTCCAAAAATGCTACGCGGAAAGAGCTCTGTAGGCGGCTACTAAATCTATATGATGCGAACGCGGTCCTTGGCGCTGCAGTTGCCGATAATCCATCACAATAAAAATCTATTTAAGAGTGTAAAACTCGAAGTAAAAGACGCGCAATTAAGAAATATGCTTTCCTTCATCGGCTTAAGTGTCGGCTGCATGTTTACCCCTACTAACGTTCCCACGCGGTATTGCCAAATTTAGCACTGCTAATTCGCATCTGAAACACAGATTTTACCTCTATCATTTTCAGAACTTACCATGCGGATTTCCCCACCTATGTACCTTTATAAGTACATAAATGACCAGGAACCTGATATTTAAACTGAATGTATTTTTTGTCTACTGATTTTTCTGCAAACCTAATCGACTTACCTACACAGTGTAACTACTGATCTCTTCCTGAATTCATAAATTGCAGCGTTAATAAATCTCATGAGAATTATTACCTCGTGCTTCTACATCATGTATTGAAATTGTTTTTTTTTGCAATTATTTATGTTCCTATCATTTTTTGAACTTACTAATCTTATAATCAAATCAATTTAGTATCAAAATTCCATCCGAGGTAATTTCAGTCCGAGCCAGAAACGTTTAATCGGTGTTGATACCAGCAAAATCTTAACACCAAAATGAGAAGTACGAATATATTGCACTTAAAGATTGTGTAAACTAAGAAGTGTTGCTGTTGTGAACAAAGATATGGTACTAATTCATCTACAAGATGATGGACATGGTGGCTTCTTCACTATAGTCCAAATAGTACTTAAAGTGTTCACAAAGATTTTGCAAAGTAATTTTTGTTAGGCGCAATGCTGAGGGATAGAAGGAAAAGAAAAATAGAAGCTTCATTCTAGGACGGAAGTGAATACATTTCTTGGCAAAGCAGACAATGAAGTTTAGAGCCCTGTTAAAGTTGGTATGGCATATGGATTTTGTTTTTAAGCCTCTGAAGGTTTCCATGATGACTTAAAAGGCCTAAGTATTGTCTCTCAGCCTCTTAATAGTGCTGCACACTGCTGTTTTAGAGGTGTACTACAGCTAGTAATGATCTATCGACTTAAGTTATCTCTTGAATGTCATTGTCTCTCTCCTCCGTGTTTAATCAGTCTTTCTCTTTCTTTTTAGATGCAAGGAAATGTGGGAATACAGTAGGTTTTGTTTATATTTATTATAATACCTGTCGCATACTTTTTCAGGAGGACGACGAAATTAGTAGCCTTTTTAATTATTCATGTATTTTGGTGTAGTTTATATGATTGAATTTTTGTGCTAAGATGGGAAATTTGATACCAAATTTATTTGTTATGCAAAAAATATTCATATTGTGACTTTGTGGTTTCGTACAATTAAAAGTCCAAGTTACAGAAATTCAAAACGTTCTTTATTTCCGTAGAAATATACTTGGTCAAACCTTACAGTATTAGAATTACGTAACATACACAAATGCAATCTTCCAAGGTCGTTGACCACAAACAAAAGTGTTCACTTTCAAAACACAGTTGCAGGCACACAATACTCAGTTCCGATTACACTCTCATTACGCCTCTCCCCTGATTCCTTTTATACGTCCATTGATGATTCTACACTGTTCTGTAACAAACATGAAATCGAAACTTCCAGTCGTCTAACTTTATCTGTTTCGGCAGCCTTTTATCTCCGCGCTATCGTTATCTGTTTCAGCAAGTTCTTTTGTGCGCGTCAACCGCGCTATCGCGATGACTCGCGACAATATTATATTTGTAGCTTAGCATTACGAATAACAGTAACCTAAAATCGTGTGCTCCATGGCACCAATGGAGCCATATTTCATCAGCTTCCAACGTTCCTGTCTAAGGAAGCTGAAATAGTCCATGTCCTATGCCACATTTCCGTTATTTGATTCTGCTTAAATATCGAATATAACGTTCCTGTACCCAACAAACTCCCATAGCACTGAAGGAACATATTCTGGAAGCGAAATTCCAGGCGCTGGAGCCTCGCAAATCATGGCGAGTCAAGTCAAACTAAAAAAAAGAAAAATTCTGAATTCGTCTGAAGAGATATAGAAATGATTCTCTCTATTAAAACGCTTCAACAAACTATCGTGCTTTATATTGTGCTAGGCTGAAGGTACATTAGGGTTGTTTGCACTTCACTGAATCTAATATATATCCAAAGTAAGTATCGTTTAAATCGATGTAAGCATCCAGCAATGTTCCAGGTCCTGTAAGCATACCACAGCAACTGATAAGACCTGATCACAGTCAGCTATGTGGATAGGAGAGTTAGAGAATTTAAAATACTCAGCAAAATATTCATTCAGCAAAGATGAAATCTTGTGCATGCTGCATAAGCAAGCAGACGTAGATAGTAGTAGATGGAAAACTGTAAATCTCTAGTTACTCTAGGGTCTGTTGTCAGAAGCATTGCCCAGTATCATTGAACGACATTGGTTTTGCTTATGATTAATGTGTATGATGGAAAAACAGGTTTTCCTGTTCGGTTACATGTAATTTCAACCTTATGGGGAAAGAACATTTCGTATGTACAAAAGAACACTGGTAGTTAGTTACAAACTAGGGAATTTTCGCGCAGAACCTAAGATGATACATCTCCCATTGTTATTCACAGTTGGATGAGCATAAGTGAAATGAAAGTATCACTTCGACATTAGGGAACAGGAAGGTGTGCTGCAAATTTAACCTCTTTCAACAGACCGGAAAAGACTTGTCATTTGTTTGATTAGTTGAGGGTAATCCTGCGTGACCTAGAAGACAAGTCTAATCGTAGTTACTTGTGGTTATGTAGGTGTGGGATAGAAACAGTAGCATTCACTTGCTTGACCAGCTGAGGCGTTAAAACGAACTGTAATGAGGCCATTGCTTCATGATCTGCACGTTCAAAGAAACACATCCCACAGTCCAGCTCTCCAGAATCTCGTTTAGTTGAAAATATGATACGAGAAGTGCTCATAACGATAATTATGAAAGTAAATGAGGTATACGCAGTGGCACATAATATCAAAGAAACAGTTTCAATGGTACCCTCCAAAACTTCTATAAAAATATAATAGTTATTTATGACAAGAGAGTTAAACACAAGCAGATAAAATTTCTTTGAAGATGTATGTTATAGTTTTAGGCAGTCGTCAGTATGTATAGGCAAATTATAGGCTATGAATTACATTAGTTCTACCTATATCTTATCAGTGGTTCTCAGCGTGGATGTGATGGTCACGTTATTTTTTCTAACGTAAGAAATGTACATAAAAGAGGTTATGAAAAAAATTTAGCTTCAAACCTTAATACATCTGTTACAAGAACACCATTAGTTTGCATTATTTAATAATATCTTTGTTGTTCTTGACACTGAGGCACATTTTAATTGTAAGCTACACAAATACGAACAGAGTAGAAACAAACAAGCAAGAATACAGAAAAACAACCAAGCGATCACAAATTGCCATATCTAGTTAAATGAAATTCTTTAAATAATATTTTTAAAAAGGAAATGGGTCCTATGCTAAAAATTAATATCACTTATCACTAATATTTTCCATGATCACTAATATTTGTACAGCAAATTTCCCCTCACAACGAAACAAACTTGGGCAAGAAGGTAAATTCTAACTCAACCAAGCGATATGGCTCCGCAGTAACGCGCAAGGCACACTTTCGGGAGGTCTTGGGTTCGATTCCTGTGGTAGAACTCTCTGACTATAGCTTTTAGTGGTGTTTCATGGTTAGCTAGTGAACTTGTGTGGGTTTCTGTTATACCTTAAATTGCTTTTCCCTCATTTCCTATCATTTCGCCTTGCGTTCATGGTTTAGGCGAACTTAGGTACTGTGCAATGTCGACTGGTGTTGGAGAGATGCTACAGATGGAAAGTTCTTCTCGAGTTCTCGAGACAGGCTTCTCTGAGCCGCTTCAGATGAGCCGAGATCTCCCCAGTTCCGCCAGAGTGAAGCCTTCTCTCTGCAGCCCGCCGGTGTGCCGGATCCATGAAGCTTGGAATTGTTAGGGGCCTCTGCGCGTTTCTGTTGGCAAGTAGTTATGCAGCTTCCTGTGGTTCTTTCACTTCATCCGTTCCTGCTGCGACCCCACCTCCCGCCGCCCCAAAAGGCGCTTTAGGTCGACGTGGGAATCGTCCCTCGATTCCCTGGCCTTTCAATTGTTCAAATCCTAATTTAAGATTTTTTTGTTCCATTTATACCCCGCCTTTAACTACAATGGCCATATCGGCGGCCGTTCTTCTTTGGAACATACCGATTGTGTTAACTCGTATTCGCTGAAGTACATTTTTTTTTTTTTTTTTTTTTTTGTATTTCAAACATTAGATCAAGCACACATTCACACTCTCATTTATACTTTCAGACTCTGGAGAAGATGGGGAATCGTTTTATTTGGAGAAAATTCCCCACACGCAGCCGGGAATCAAACCCGGGACCCCTAGGCAGGTTCTCTACCCATTGAGCTAAGGGGCCAGCCAAAGATTTTTGTTAGCATGAGATTCATGAATATGAAAATTAGTTTACCTTTATATCTTGTAATGTTATGAAATTTTAAAAATCGTAGAGTTCTGGGTGGTGGTTATTTTATCTTGAGTATTTAGATTGTCTGGAAAACCAGGATTAATTATTCAAAGAGATAAGACAAGTTTAGAAGTGCAAACCAAGAACTAGCTCAAGGACAAGGCTTTTCACATAAAAACTCACACTGATAACAGCGATTACTGTGAATCCAGAGAGTATATCTAAAAAATTATAGCATCTAAATTAATGCAGAGAAACTTTACATTTTAATACATGTAAAATTTAATCTTTATGTATTTTGGCATTTTTTGCAGATTCTTAAACTCTTTTGGTGTAGCACCTGAAATTATAGTGAAAATAGATTTATCTCTCACAAATAAAGGAACATAAATAATGTATGAAATGTTCAATGTTTTTACTCAAATTCCTGAAACGCATTATTTTTAAGACCTTACAAGTGTATTTTTATGTAGGTATAAATAATTTACCAGGGGCATTGTCAGTTATTGTCTACCAAATGGATATACAATAATTCTAGGAATAGCATACATGAAAAAATAACAAAGTACATACTTACAAAAATAAACTTACTGAAAAACGCCAGAACTAGTAAATTGTAGTATCATCTGCTCTTTCTGCATATCAAACAAATTAGAATTTTCTCACCGTTAATTTGGCTACTGGAAGTTTTTCATTTGAGAATGACCATAATTATTGTGGAGTTACAGTAAATAATCCTGTATGGACCATTGGTACACTATATCTCAAATGTATTCAGGATTCGTAATACGCACGGCTGTTCAATGTACTTTGTTTGTCGTTTCAACGTAGTATGGGAGAGGCAAAAGAGGGTGCATTAGACATCAAAAATAAAAATACGAACTCCTTTACAGTTTGATATGGTGTTTCGGGCTTAATATTAAGGCGTGGCATTGCATACGCATTTGTCGTTTTACTATAAATACATTGACGTATCAATTTATTGTTGTTGATATATTTATATAAAAGACAGATTGATATTTTATTTCGTGCTTGTTCCTATTAATGATGTTAATACATGTTATAATAGTAGTGAAGAAGCTAAAAACTACACCAGTCAAAAAAAAAAAAAAGTTTCTTATAACCCTGTCTTGCACACGTGTATTTTTCCACGTTGCGTTTTCTTCCCCTTTTCCATGATTGCCTAATATACCCTTGGAATGATGTCGAACAAGCTCTGTGCAATACAAGGATATATAATAAAAGTTATATAAACGCTATATTTGATTTATACGTTTAGAATAATTAAAACTAACTTTTATCTTCAAATATATTAAGATACATGATCAAATAAGGAACTATTTTGCATAGCAGAACAATATATTCTATGACAGTAGCCATTGAGAGACAAAGGGCAAAGCTATTTGACACAAACCTTAGGACATTAAAGTTCGTCATGAGGCGGTTCTTGAACGTAAAGAACCTGTTCGAGCTTTCCCTGTGCAAAACAACCCATATTTTAGAAATGTGACGGGCAAATCTGGTTTCCCCCGCCAGCATTCCACCAATTGCTCATCATCTTTCCGATCATTTCATCTCGCCCCCATACTATCATCCACTTCCCTCACTCTCATAACAGGCTTTGGACTGATCACCCATCTTGGATTCTCTCTCTCAATGCTCCAGATATTCCGTTCCTCAACCCTTCATAAAGGTTAAGAGGAATAAGAATACCCTGACGCTACATAGTAGTATAAGAGGGCAGCTAAAGAAGAAGAAATGACGGGTGAGGACTATGGATGGGGGAGATTTAGAACAGATCGGGGTTTCCTTCAGGGTTGCTCAGCATGGAGTCTCTTATCTGTTTGAAGGAGTGGGTATGTCCTAACATGGTATGGGTTCCTGACAGAGAAGATAATTTGTTCAACTAAAAGTTTACTCATATCCGTAGTTGTACTCCACCAGCCACCTGGTAAGTCGCTACTCGTGGACCTCTGACTGGTTACAATCTATCCGTGCGTGACGCTTGCAAAGTGCGTATTCGAGTATACAATGTGTACTTCCACTTTTACTCTAACTCATATTTTCATGACTGCGCAGCACAGCCTGTAGAAATATTTGTTCCCACGGGCCCAGTTTAATTTATGTTTAACACGCCTGCAACAATGTTTGCTGAAATCTGGCATTCTCTTGTGAGTAGCACGTCCGAAGCTTCATGAGAGCAAATGTTTCTCGCCAGAGAGGCGCCAAACCTCGCCTAAGGGTAGATTCTAACTCCACTTTCTCTATCTACACAATAAGAAACAGGTCGAGTTCTCACAGGTTTCTGACACCATATAGGTTCAAATATCCTTTTTACAACTATGACTAGGTTTATTGGTTATATTCAATAATTTCTAATTTATAAATATGTATCACTATTATATGTAGATATTCAACACCAATTTATGATTAATAATCAAATGTCCCTGGCTGTAAGGGACAGTGCAGGCAGTGACTGATCTGATGTCTTACTTTGTGATATACAACTTTCTGCTGACAGATATATGCTTACTGCCGTCCAACAACCACATTCAAACTACTGACTGTCCCAATAAGTTCCTTCCATCGGGGACCCTGGCTCCATCTCCAGTCACACACCTGCACCATTGTGAAACATAGCTACGAGGTGTTCAACTTTCAGACTGTTTCCACCAGGGCCGCCCTCCGTGGAGAATGGTGTCTGTACTTTCGCGTTACTGATAAGAGAGGCTTTTCTCACCTTGACCTCGTTATTCTGATTCAGAATAATATATACAAACGTTTTCTACATTGCCATAGATGTGTACATAGTGTTAGGATTTCAGAAGTCGACATTCTTCCGTAACGCTGTGATAGTTATTATTAAGGGGCGGATTTCTATGACCAAAGAAAATTAAAAGTGTGCATGTATTTATGACCTAAAAATAGCTTAAATATGACCTGAAAGACAAAAGTACGACATTTATGACTTAATTAATTTATTAACCATATTAAATTTACAATTAATATTTAATTAACAATCAATAATTATTCATGAATAAACATTTTAATCATTTCTGCAGAAAAAGTCATATCTACTTCTGAATTCAGCACTTTATGGAACCTGTAAGTTTGAAAGGTCCTAAATTTGAGAAGAATAATTATTTTAACTTAAGAAAAGAATAATTAAGAGAAATAAAATATCCATACCTGGCTATTGGTTTTCATCAGCAACAAAATTACATTGAATAACAGGGTGCATTTTTAGGTTGTCAAATTGGAAGCCTCTTCTATTGCCAGACAGAATGATCTTATATCTGGAGAAACTACATTCCACTTTACATGAGGTTATAGAATCATACTTGAAGTTGTAAGTTAATTCATTTGGGAAAATTCCGGCTCAAAATCTTCAAACTTTGCTTTAAGCCCACCTGTACGAACGTTTCTAACCTCCTAAAGGAACCTTCAAAAAACAAGTGGGAAGTGCTGCTGGCGACTTTTACACAGACATAACTTAGATTTATTTTATCTCTAATGGCTGTTGACTACACAATAATAATTCCCAAAATATGACCAAAATATGACTATCATAGAAATAGACATAAATATGACCAAAAATCTGAAAAAGTGAAAAATAAAAATTCCATAATTTTCATCAGAAGACATGTACATGTGTCTTTACTTACTGGAAACTCAGATTACTTATAGGCTTCATTAAAATATGGCATGCCATACGAATCCGTCCCTTAGCCATTATGAATAATTTTGCAGGAACTAAAATTTGCAGGTGTAAACTTGAGGAAATCTTCTCGAAGCACTGGTGTACTACATTTCAACTCCATACCTAATGGCTTCTGTAAAAGTACTAAGTTTAGTTTGAATTCACTGAAATTCGAAATGTAATGAAAATACTTTTTAAATGGATAAATGTTTCGACTCTGCATACGCAATCCTTAGCTAATTCGTACCTAGTTAAAGTAATACTACAAGTTCAAAAACCTCCTAAAACAGCTCTATTAAACCACCAATGAAAGTGTTACGAGTTTTCCTTGAAAGAAAAAATGCCTCAGAGTCACAATACTTTCGCTATCTACTCTTCTACAAACTACTCTTACGAAAGGCTTTATTTCTATCCGCTTCCGTCAATTGGGAAATGTTTGCAGGGATCCTTTCATTACACCCTTCTTTGAGGACACAAGAAGATTTAGCAGACTGAAGCGATACTCAAATCTTTATAGAGTAGTTTGCTACAAGTTGGCTTTAAAACTACGTAAACAAACCAATAGTGGTTTAATTCTTCATAAAGTATTTCCAAATACAAATAAGAACCAATATCTCGGAAATGGTTATCACCAAAAACTTATTGTTTACGTAAATTGCCCGCCTCGGTAGCGTAGATGGTAGCATGTCTGCCTCACGTTCACGAGGTCCCGAGTTTACATCTCGGTCAGAGTGAGTTACTTGGATAAGGTTCTTTCCGGAATTTTCCGTTATCCTGAAAGGCGAATGTCGGATAACTCTAAGCTCCATGGACCCTGGACTCATTTGAGCATGATGTCACCCATTTCATTCATCGTCCGATATGATTTAATGTTGGAGGACGTAAATAAAAAAAATACAAATTGCATTTCATACATATGTATGTGTGTATTTTATTTTTTATATAAATATTATAAATATGTGGTATTCTAATCAAAATAGTCAGTCATTTTTTGAGAAAATAAAACAATATATTTTCCACCAGAAGTGTAGCCTGAAGTGTAGAGATTCTCTTAAAAATACTTCTGTAGCTTTTTTTAGAATATATTGAAACCCAATACTATGTTCAATACAATCCCATATTTCGTTTTTGTGTTATGCTGTCGAAAAACAAACACACTCACACGCACACACCTACACGCACAAATATACGCACACGCACACCCATACGCAGCCGCACACATGTGTACCCAAAAAGGTTTTCTTAAATTTCCTTTCTTATGTTAAAGGATCTCAAAACATGTTATTTCTGTTAGAAACGTTATTTCGAATTTTAAAAGGAACACACCACTTCTATCTATGGCATAGCGGGGACTAGGGCGACGGTGCCACTTTAACATATTCTTAGTCTTCCAGGATATGCTAATCCCTAAATAATGAGATTACTTATGCATGTTATGACTAAATGACGATACTATCTCTAATGTGTGCTAAACAAACTCTATTTGTCATTGAAGCGGTTAGCACAATGTCAACTTACATTTACTTTCTCGTTTACAGAGGCACAGAGCAAACATACTGTTTCCGTAGCGATAATGTTTTATGCCCCTGCCTGCCTGCCTGCCTGCCTGCCTGCCTGCCTGCCTGCCTGCCTGCCTGCCTGCCTGCCTGCCTGCCTGCCTGCCTGCCTGCCTGCCTGCCTGCCTGCCTGCCTGCCTGCCTGCCTGCCTGCCTGCCTGCCTGCCTGCCTGCCTGCCTGCCTGCCTGCCTGCCTGCCTGCCTGCCTGCCTGCCTGCCTGCCTGCCTGCCTGCCTGCCTGCCTGCCTGCCTGCCTGCCTGCCTGCCTGCCTGCCTGCCTGCCTGCCTGCCTGCCTGCCTGCCTGCCTGCCTGCCTGCCTGCCTGCCTGCCTGCCTGCCTGCCTGCCTGCCTGCCTGCCTGCCTGCCTGCCTGCCTGCCTGCCTGTCTCTCTCTCTCTCTCTCTCTCTCTCTCTCTCTCTCTCTCTCTCTCTCTCACACACACACACACACACACACACCAACTCGTGCTGCTCGTAGCTTCTAGACGCTCAGAGAACGAATTATTCTCACTAAACTCACTACTGATCATCTGAACTTCATCTGGCCAGTAAATTACAAAAGCGGTGGTAGGTATTCACTGCTGCCATGAGTCACGGAAATATTAAGCTTGAAACTTCCTTGATGATGACAGCCATATCTATACAGGGCACTGGTAATTTGAATGCGGAAAATTAGGCAATTTAACCGTTTATAAGCGTTTTTGGAATATTCGTATCGCCATCTTGTTAATTGTAATAAAATAAATGGTGTGTAGCATTTGTACAGCTAATCGTACAAGTTTGCAGAAAGACAAATTCAGATGTTGCTGTGGAGCCAGTTGTCTTGACTGAAGTAGGTAGTGAATGCTCGTTTCTGTGGTTTATAAGGTCGTATTGTGCTGGTTTAAGATTTTGAGAAATTAACTGGAAAAAATAGAGTTAGCATAATCTGATCACGCATTAGCTATATTAGCGTCTATAGGCGCATTGTGTTAAGATTAGTTTTTATATCTAAAAGTTGATGATGTTCTTTTGTTGATGCGCGGGGAAACTTGAATATATTCTCACGGGATAATTTGGATAGAATAATCAACACACGAATGTTTAAACAAATATCATTTCAAAATAACTGCCGTTTCAATTGGCAGTTAACGGTTTCTATCCTTACAGACCGCAAGCTATTGAATTTAGGTTTGCCCCTTCCGAAATTAAAATGTACAGCTATCAGAGATCCAATCTCATCCGCTTCTCTGGATTCTAGCACTCATCCTGATATTCCTTCTCTTCCCTAGACAGCACAACAAATTAGCGTTGTTCAGTTTACCTCAGTGGTCCAGCAAATCCTTCCAAGTTCGCAAAAGGCAGTGAATAAAACAAGTGCTAGATCTATCCGAGCCAAGAAACACAGCACCACTATTAATGTAAATCTTTAAGTACAGTTAGGTAAATCTTTCTGGAAAATGAAGGGTTATAATGCAATTAAAACGTGCTAGCAGACAGTTCCAAAGCAGAAACAAGTAAGAATGTGCTCGTAACGCTGTAATAGGTGCAATTCTCTTCTGCCAGTGAGGAAGGTTTGCAAATACAGGAGAACAAAATGGCAGCTTCATGGGTATTTTGTAGATAGCTGCTACTTGGATATATTCTCAAAGGGAACTGGATTTAAGGCCAGCACTGCAAAACCTGGTTCCACGAAGAGATGGGTTGGAACAGAGGGACAAAAGACAATTCACTTGTGATTGTTGAGCATCAGTTTTTATATTTTGAACAACACATTCATTCTTAATTTCTCCCTTTCAACAACTTGACAATTTCTTATCTCTGACTAGAATTAAATCATGTATTCCAGATACCCAATTATGCTTTCTTTCGCGTTATCGGTCCGACACGTGCTGCTAGTGTTTTTACCTAGCTCACCTTAGGACGTCTCTGCAGCTACCGGCCAGCTTTGCAGAAATGCTAGCGAATGACAACAAAGCGGTGGAGAAAGTTTTTAAGTTCTTTTCTAAGTTAGATTTAAGAATTTAGTGAAGAAAATTGTTCACTGTTTGGCCTTATACTTCTCTTTATTTTATTTTATTTTTGTTTTTGTTGTGCACATGTGTTTTTGTGAGTTTATTTGCACTAGCATTTAGTTTTAGAAACGTTTATATCTGGCTTTTGCCATGAATTATTTTTAAAGGGCACTGATAACCGCTGCAGTTGGGCGCCCTTATACACATATCATCATCATCATCATCATCATCATCATCATCATCATCATCATCATGCTTTCTTTCATTTTGGATTTTCGTTTTTCTGCCTTGATCTTAATTCTTCCAACTGTAATCCCGACTAACCCTATCCTTTTTCTTCCCTGTTAAAAGCACTAGGCTTATTACTACGCTTCTATATTTTAAAAGTGTGCTTTGTTGCTAAGAAAAGTAATAATTGACGCAAAACACCTAGTGGGTGTGTCTGTAGTCAGATGCCAAAAAGAATGGCAATATCACGCTATCTTGCGTATATAATATTACTAATGGCGTTAAGCTTTTATAGTTCGTGTCAGCGATAGTAAACTCGTGCCCATTTTGGTTAGCTCAACGCCACATAGTGGCCGAGTCCGCATTACATTTGTAACGCAGGTATGTAATGCGATGTAATGTGAAGCAACGGAGGGGAACATATGGCTCACTTAAGGTCTATTATGGGATATCACATCCCGAGAGAAGAGATGAGAGAATTGAGAACACAGGCCGACAGAGGACGGGGACGGAGCAGAGTCGCAAAGACCTGCAGAAATCCCTAATAGTTGTACAGATACACACACGGTGCACCACCGAAGCTCCTCATCATCACCCGCAGAGAGAGACAGACAGAGAGAGAGAGAGAGAGAGAGAGAGAGAGAGAGAGAGAGAGAGAGAGAGAGAGAGAGAGAGAGAGAGAGAGAGAGAGAGAGCGACGAAGCGGCAATTGCGCTTTGGGCAGCTACCTCAGCGCAAGCGTCCGCACCATGTGCTCGCATTTATCCGAACCACCACGCTAACCACCAAACCTAAAAAGTGACATGAAATAAGGAAGGGAAGAAAAGGAGTCCGTGGATTAGAGAAACAGCCCTTGCATTCACCTTGAAACAAGGGGAAACCGTTGACAAATCCAAGTCACAACGGTGGATTTGTGACCTTCTGAATGTGATTCGTAAACGTTACCGCAGTGCCATCTCGCTCATTATTTAATAATGCAAATAGTAATTAGCACTGTTATGCGACTTTCTGGCCAGCTAACCATCCAACGCTGATCACCACGTCATAATGGGCTGAAAGAAAAAAAAATACCAACAAAACAACAGAACCAACACATATTAGCGAAAGCTGTGATTTCTTAAGCGCAAGAACAAATGTGTATATTAATATACATTTCTATTATGCTCGACCACCTCCAAATATTCAGGAAGTACATAAAGCACTAGAAAGCGTTATAATACTTTCTAACAAGCACCAGAACATGCTACTTGTGAAAGACTCGATAAGTAACATTGTTTTATTTTGTACAGTCACTAGTCTCAAGTACAGGTCAGAAAGATTACTTTCACTGGCACACCTTTACTTCCTGCGCCGAATACTGTATCCAAAGTCCACAAAATGTAAATTGAGTTAAAAGTGATGGTACCTATACCAAGTGGTCCACCAGTCCCTTATAATTTAATTTTATGCAACCGGAAGTTTACAGCCACCCTGCAAACACGCGCCGAGGATTGAGGTATTACATCCGTGAAATTTGGAAAATCTACCGTATGTAAAATATCTCTATGGAATTTAGGCCAGTTATTACAGATAAAAATAATAATGTATTTGGATTTTCTTTTAAATTATAGTTTTCATGGCTATTTAATGCTATTTTTATTGTACAAATACACTATTTAAAATGCCCCACGTGATGCATTTTTAAACCTATTTACTTAAAACATAAATATTTACAGTAAACATGTTTACAAAATATCTATTGTATCAGATTTTTTATATTAATCCCTAATTACTGCAGAGTAAACACTATATTTTGTACCTTTTCCTTATTTTTCTAAACTTAATTATTTATTTTTCAAAATTGAGCTGTAAGTAGTTTCTTTAGCGTACTTTTGAGGGGCATTGTAAACACCTTAAAACAAACGTGCAAATAATTTCATCCTATACCCGCCTCGGTAGTGTGGTGGTAGCATGTCTGACTCACGTTCAAGAGGTCCCGAGTTCGAATCTCGGTCAGGGTGAGTTACCTGGATAAGGTTTATTCCGAGGTTTTCCCTTATCCTGAAGGACGAATGTCGGGTAATTCTAAGCTCCAGGGACCTCGGGCTCATTTGAGCATCATTTCACCCATCCCATTCATCATCCGATATGACTTAACGTTGAAGGACGTAAAAAATACAAAAAAAAATGCATCCTATGCAGCATTGAGTATGGAAAGATGTTTAAAAATGTTTGCCAGAAAACAAATTAAGAAATTGGGCGTTTCTGTCAATAATCAATCGACTCTCCATTTACAACTTCACTTCATGGGTATTTTAAACGCGTCGAGTTCAAAACTGTATGTTTTCTTAAAACTTACATTTCATATTATTTTATCATGAAAAAAAATCGTCACTTAGGTATTACCTTAACTAAACAATATGTATAATTGACCTGGTAAGTCCGATATAATTATTGGAGTGCGTTTAAATTCAGTGCTAACATTAATGATCATTTGAACTTACATATGCGAGAATAACATTTTCCAGCACACAGTGGTATATTGTGATACAAGTGTCAGAATTGCAATTTTTTACAACGGAGAAATATAAATGGGCGAAACCAATCATTTTCACTTTCTGTAAAAGATCTTAAAGCAACTCACGTGTATTGTATACCATTGCGACCTTCCATAACTGCACACCTACGTCAGAGAGGAAATACTTCCATTACGCCTAGAGTTAATAAACATCTCCATTGGGTTAAGATGCTGTTTAACCCCTTCTACGGACTATGATGTATTACAACCATACAAGGGTGATTTTCAATGGTTTCAGTTACCGTGAACGAAAGGAATAACACCATGAAATCTAAAATACAAACATTTACAAAAGGCTGTTTCTGGTTTTGGCCTAGCTCTACCAAGTTATTTAAAATCCAAAACTAGCAGAAAAACACGTTCAATTTCATTAAAAATGAGGCTATTAACAGCGAAGCAACAAACACAACACAAATATAATTATTTGTAACAAAAACTTCACTTATCTTTAAAGAAATTGATGGAAATTTCAATAAATTGTGAGATCGCTATTTCATAAACTGTTGTTTATATCTTCAATCACAATCAATTTCGATGTTGTCATCGTTAAGGCCACCAGAGGTCACTATATTTCTGCTAGTACTACCAAACTCAGAAAATGAAATAAATTTAAAGACAGAATCGATTGTCAGTATTTCAAGATTCATTACGCGATTTCTATTTTTTAAAATAAATATTTTTTCCAAAACCATCAATATTTTTAAAGATAAGCGAAATTTTTCTTACAAATAATTATATTTGTATCGTAGACAGTTAAATATTTATTATATCCAAGAACGCATATCTATACGTGCTTATCTGCAATTCAGTATTTTTTCGTTAAGTTTACTGGCTGTAGTTTGGATTTCATAAGCTTATACATTATTCTGAAGACATACGCAGCCAACTGCATTCATGAATATCCTTTATGCGGAACATTTAACGTTGGAGGTAATTTTTAAATATTTAAGGTAGTAGTTCAGTGACGTGATGCATAGATTATTTAGATCAGGATTCCACTGACAGTAATTTACTGCTTTTATTAGAAGTATTGTACTGCATAAGACGAGAAGCACGATTTTACATGTATGGGACTACACAGACAGCATTTTACTACAAAATTCTAAATGCCAGCGATAGGTTTACGATCACACTGCCGAAATAGGCCGTGTTCCATTTTAATAATAGTAGTAATAAATGCGCACAATATGCATTGTTCAATTAGATTTAAGGAACCAGCTGATCGCAACCTTCCTTGCCTCACATTGCATTACACGATATCTACTGCACTTCTTTCCACACAACGAACACACGCACGATTCTCCTGGATCGTGAAACTGTTTAATGGTACACATTTTAAAGTGGAGACCGTGTACACCCTGACCGGTCACCATACTGTATCGTTTCTCGTATTTGGTACGAGTCCAATCTTGCATCATCATGGCGTACGTCATGTAGAACTCTTGCCATATGTCTTTCCTTTTTTCCTCTCTTTCCCTGATGCCTTTGTACCAGCTGTCCGTAGATGGTAGCTGCAGCTTGACTTCAAGATTTTGCTGCCGTGAATATGCCGAAGTCCATTTCTTGCCCTCGCCGTTATTGTTAATTCATTATCAACCTCATAATTAACAAAGATATATTAACATACCCAGATATTTAAAGGAGCTTTTGCGGGTTCCATTTTCCTGCAGTAACTTACTGCCCTCAACCTAGCTTCACTGGCAGTAGTTCACTGTGACAGTCTTGAACTTCACGTGCAGCATCTTTCAGTTTCACTGTTATATTAATATATGTTTGTTAACTATGAGGTTGATAGTGAATTAACAATAACGGCGAGGGCAGGAAATGGACTTCGGCATATTTACAGCATTAAAATCTTGAACCTGTTCTTGGCACTTGTACTTTTGCAATAGGTAACATACTGACTGTAGCCTCATTCAGTTACAAGCGGGCGTCTCTTTCTTAGGCAGTGCAGTACTACTCAAAGGTACAACGTAGTCAACCTGAACAGTTTTGGATAAAGGCGAGGAAATACTTCAATATACCAGGAAAAACGACAGGACCAATAACTTTCTACTTAATTTCTAATGCATAAAAGCAATTTGAAAACTTGTAATTTGCCACGAAAGCACTTGCTCAAAGTACAAGGTGAAGGCAACTTGGTATGTATGTAGCTTGCTACCAAATGTGTTGCAATAGCCTTCATATAAACTCAGTAAGATGTTTGTTATCTCTACACATTCTTATCCCATGAACAACTCCGTCATTAACTGTTTCATTGTGCACCTCATTTTGCAGCAATCTCTGTCCACGATACTGATATTTCATATTCACTTCAAAACTATACTTTAAAACCAAAGGATAATAATGAAATTTGTATACCTTTCTAAATTATGTTCATCTGCATCTTTTGTTTATCAGAGACAAAAAGTATGCAAAAATCCCGCCTCGATAGCGTAGATGGCAGCGAGTCTGCCTCACGTCTAAGAGATCCCAAGTTCGAATCACAGTTACCTGTGAGTTACCTGGATAAGTTTTTTTCCCCCGGGGTTTTACCTTATCCTGAAAGACGAATGTCAAGGAACTAAGCTCTATGGACCCTGGGCTCGTTTGACATATTTTCACCCATTTCATTCACCGTCCGATATGACTTAACGTTGGAGGACGTAAATTAAAAAAGAAAAAAGATCCAAAAGAACATAAAAAAGATAAGTTTCTGCCTCCTAATCGAATGGCCAGTGAGCTCCTTTCTCACCAGGTGTAGCTCCGGGGGAAGTGCCTCAATGCCATGTCACTACCTTAAAAGGGGGAAGAAACACGATTTGAAATTATTATACTCTGAATGCAGTCGTGCTTACTGCTGTTACCAGTTCCACTGATCATAAGCTGTGGTATGACAACTAAGCTGCCTCATAGAACAAAACGTAATTCTGAAAGCTTAGCGATTACTTTCAGGTTGTATTGTTGGATATGTGGCATTAATGGACATACTATTAACACTGCCAGGCCTGATACCTCCTTTTCGTTGAAGAAAAATAGAATTTCTGGTGAAAGACCGTTGTTATAATTTGTAACTGTTGACATAAATTAAATTCTCATTAGCACAATATACAACTCATCTAATGTAATATATGAAAAAAATCTATGTTTTAGAAAAAGGATCATTTACGGAAAATTACCTATATCAATCAATATCAGAATTTAATATTAGGAAACAAACCATTTTGACGAGTATAATGGACACAAAACTAAATAAATGTCTCGAGAGGAAATGGTATCAAATTTGTTTTCTTTTTGTTCAGTCAAAAGCAAAGAGCTCGTACTTAGAGTTCAAATTGACGTCTCGCGGTGTTCTAGCATTAAAGAACGAATCTAAAACAAAATTAAGTGAATACATTAAGTGGAGAGCAGAGGATAAAGGGCAGACAACGGAGGGGAACATCTCGCGTTCTGCAACCTCAACGCAAATCTATGCTGTCATGCCAGGAGGGCGGGATGATGTGAGAAAACCGCGGGAGGCCACAGGGTCAAGATAAAATGGGACACACAGAGCGCGGAATTCCTTAACAAGTGTCAAGAATTCTGCATCCAGGCCGCTGCCTAGGCACCAAATCTACCGGTACGGTGTCGATAAGCGTCCTCCTACGTCAGGACAGCGACCACACGGTGCCGCCCATCGCCCTGAACAGCCCGCCTCAGTAGCGTGGTGGTAGCATGTCTGCCTCACGTTCAAGAGGTCTCGAGTTCGAAGCTCGGTCAGGGTGAGTTACCTGGATAAGGTTTCTCCGGGGGTTTCCCTTATCCTGAAGGACGAATGTCGGGTAACTAAGCTTCAGGGACCGCGGGCTCATTTGAGCACCATTTCACCCATCCCATTCATCGTCCGATATGACTTAACGTTGGAGCACGTAAAATAAATTTAAAAAATTTAAAAATCGCCCAGAACGCATTTATAATACGCAATTATCCGTGCCATCTAATGGATAGCACCATTCACCCACAAATCTAAAAGCACAGATGAAAGATAATAAGGAAATGGAGTGAAGGAGCATAGTGGAAAGGAAAATGGTATGAAAATAAGCCCTCCAGCATTTACAAGTAGAAATCACGAAAAACTTACACCAGAGTGCGCGGTCGACGGGGATAGAACTCGCGACGTTTTGAATGCCAGTCGCATACGTTACCGCGACGCGTCTCGCTAGGTGAACACGTAAAGTTTCTTAAAACAGATGTTTCCCAATTCTCTTATTTTCTACGTCAAGGAATTAACCTGAGCGACTGTACGATTTATAGTTTTTCCAAAACGTTTCTGTTTCACTGGCATAGATTTGTTCACAATTTTCTTTAAACTGAGTTTGCGGCTCGTTTCGTTTCCTTTCCTGTGTTTACGAGACCTAAATCACTTTGTCGTCTAACATTGTGCTCCATTGTGATACTAACCTTTCAGCTTTTTCGACATAACTTAGGGGTAACTTCTATTCGGCCAGGATATGAGTGTTTGGTCGGAAGAGGTACTAAATCTTGACGGATCAAGGGTTTGGATGAAGTGCAGTCAGGTAAAGAAAACATAATATCTGAAGCTTTCCTGGCGACGATTACGCTCACTTTCTTCTCGGGCAGCCAGCCAGGTGAAAAGATGATTAGATATCAACGTTTCGGGAGTGTGCATCTCTCCTATCATCAGGATATTTATAAAATGTTATAACCTCAAATGAAATACTGGATATAACACAAATATAAACAAAGACAAAACACTATCAAAATTTGCATTACTGAACAAAAGACTGTTTTCAGTAAATTAAATGCCAGGTCAGGAGATGGCGTGAGTATAGAAAATTGTGTCAAAGAAACGTAGCTACTTAACTTGACTATCAAGCTGTTTGTTTCTTAATTCGACGGCTTTCCATTTTTAAGACCGGTTTCCAAGAGTAGCTGAACTGAAATCCAGCATCACGATTAAGCGTGCTCCTTTCAGAGGAAATCGCCAAAGCCTCCTTAATTCTCCTCTCTCAGTAACAATTGCATTTTGCCAAGATGGTCGTCTCCCAAAAATTGGCTCTATGGTCGTTATCAAAACAATGCTCTGCCAGCCCAGACTTCTCAGGTTGCATTAAACGAATGCTCCGTTCATGTTTGATTATTCTAGTAGCGATGTTCCTTCACAGGGAATGCGGTACACTCCCGGAACTTGGAAGTCCAGTTCGTCTTTCACTGGTCTCAAGAGCTGTTTAATCTGCGTAGGTGGCTTGTGGATGGTCCTGATGTATATGGCGAGAATTCTGCTGATTCTGCCGGATAGGTTGCCGGTAAACAGGATGCAGGCTGTAGCGCTAGGCTTATCTGACGCTTACTGTATTACAGGTTTTCCTTTCCTAGCTTTGGTGATCGAGGCTTCAATGTCATATTCGCAGTAGCCGTTTCAGCTCAAGTTAAGGTCAACTTAAAACTTTTCAGCTCCAGCAGTATATTTGCATGCCTGAGTCCCATTAGTAAATGCAACTCAAATCTGCGACTGTTTTCTTTACCTCACTTTCTTCTCGGACAGCCAGCCAGGTGAAAAGATGATTAGATATCAACGTTTCGGGAGTGTACATCTCTCCCATCATCACGATATTTATAAAATGTTATAACATCAAATGAAATACTGGATATAACACAAATATAAACAAAGACAAAACACTATCAAAATTCGCATTACTGAACAAAAGACTGTTTTCAGTAAATTAAATGTCAGGTCAGGAGCTTTTGGTTCGGTTGCCATCGACTGTCCAATCTGACTTTGGGTTTTTCATGGTTCTTTCTGGTCGGTAAAATAATTATGGAGTAATTTCATTTCCATAACTTGCCTTTTCATTCCGTTTGCTTCTTCTCTTTCAGGCGTGCTTCTAGGTTCATGGCGTACGGACAGATGGCGGGGATGCTTGCTCAAAGGAAAGGGTATACCCCGTGGAAACTAAGAGGGCTGCTTGGTCGACCGTTCATTCGTTCGTTGCGCTCTCTATGCAGCTCCAGCAGTAGAACGGGTCATGAGACCACAATTGTTATAAAAGAACTTCCGCGCATCTTTGTGGCCTGTGTACCTGTAACCTCCTGTGGTTCCTTCACTTCTTCATCCCTTTCTCTTGGGGGTGACAGGCCCAATAGATCTATGTAGGTCTATATGTACAAGGTAAACCCTCCATTGTATAACTCTAACCTTAATGCTACTTAAGGCTGACAAGTTTTCTTTCCAAATTTCCTTTATCAGGAATTTCATTACACGTATCTTCAGTATCCATCACCTGTGTTGCGTATACAGTAAGACAGCACGCGCGCACGCCCACGCATATATATGAAACTTTTGCAGTACCCAGACAACAAGTGTATTTTCAACAAAGGATAATTCTACACCAGATTCCACTAGAAAAATACTCAAGCCTTACCAATTCTTCACTCATTCTCTACTCAAATATCGATATAGTTTTTGCTTTCGATTCTGATATCTACTCACATTCAAATGCTATTTGAGGTTTGTCTCTCCCCCTCTAACACCTGTTCTTAATGCAAACGCCACTACAGGCTACGAATCCTGATGATTGGGAAACCAAATTTCGGAAGGTAATGTTTCAGACCTAAGTTTAAGTTACCTCCCCGGTTTGTGATTATGAGAACCCAGGGAAACCTTAAAGAAAACGTCAGACTGAAAGAACGGTCCTGGCTGGATTTGAAATGCAAAGCTTGTGATCACGAGTCGGTGCTCTAACGAGATATATTACTAGTTTCGGATTTTGAAATTGTGTCCCTGAAGGAAGAACTATGAATTTTCTTTTACAATCTTGATAGTCGATGTAGCGAGGTATTCAAATCCCGTGCGTGTTGGGACAAGGCAATAGGGAAAGTTGTTGGAAACCCGTGTTGGAGAATGAGTGCAATAGTTGCCCTAGGTTTATTCGGGTGTGTCGTCTATACGACTTCAGGCGGACGGCTTCTTTCCTTGCACGCAAATTACAGAAATTCAAAACGTGATTAAAGTGGTTAGGAGTTTCAGTTTGGCAAAATATCTGCGAGCTTAGCACGGTAGTAGTCAACCGGGAGGCCCAGGTTCAATTCCCGGTACCAGCGCGGCGTTTGTCTTCTGTCGGGAGACCAGGTTCGGAGTGCATTCAGCCTAGCTAAGTCTCTTAGGAGATTCCTGAGGGAGAAATAGTAGCTCCAGATTGCGAAGAATGTAGGAAAGGACTGGGAACGCTATATCCCACCCTGCAATACTGCACACCACTCATGACGCCCGTTGTGGGCATAGGTGCGGTACACAGCTGTCAGATGTAGGCCTTGGGATGGCGTCAGACTGTTGCTCCCGCGGAGGTTATTTTGGTATAACTATAAGTTTACAGTTAAAAATTATGACAAACGAAAGACAAAACAAAAGCGCTTTCGTGGTTATGACATGCGGTTCAAGTATCTAGTGCATGGTGGAAAGTGGTAGTTGTTTCAATCCATGTTTTTTCTAGCATTTAAAACTTTTACGTTTGGCATACATCCAAATGCTTTAATAGAAAGAAAAGGTATGGGGAGCAATTGTCTAGAAACTCTTCACGGATGCGGCTAATTTGTCATTTGAGTTTAAAAAGTTAACCGCGCATCGTCTAGTGCACCAGATAATCATTCATAAACAGTGAGCGTGGAGGTGGCGTGCTTGCTTTTGAAATGTAGGCCTTTAGTTTTCTTCTTGTACTTCTTCAAAGGATTACCTTCCTCTATGTAAGACTGATTTACATCCCCAAGGACTTATACAACCCTTCGAACAGTAGTGTATCGAAGTACGAAATTAAATATAGTATTGAAAGAGATGAAAACAAAATACGTTGATCAAATTATCCAATCCAGGATTTGTCTAGTGACCGAGAAAAACCGCGAAATGCTTAAAGCAGTCCAGTAAGGCGAAACCCGATGGCACCTTTGTTTACTATCCTGAAGCAGTTACTTTAGACAGGACTTCATTTAAACTCATTAAAAGATTATAGTAAAAGGGGGACGAGGTTAAAAAGAACCAATTAAAATCAAATATTGATTGAAGAGAAGAAAAGAAGCAAAGAATAGAAGCAAAGGAAAACGAATATTATTAATATTTTAACTAGTATATTATTGAAAATTTTAAAGAAATGTTGCTTTAATGTTAAAATTGTTTAGAAATGATTTAAAAGGAAAATTCTAAAAGTTTATCAAATATACCAACAAAAGCTATTCGGTGAAAATGTGAGGTGGACCAACTAAAATGTGTTGAACTGCCATAGCAACGACAAGGCCAATAACTTGGGACTAGCCGAATTTGGCGTTCTTCTGCACATAGACGCTGAAGAGAACGGACGCAAAATGCTTTATTCTTTTTCTTTGCACAGACTTCACTAAGGTCGAACGCAAATGTTTTTCGGTCCGTAATCTTGCAAACAGACGCTGTAGAGAGTAACGCATTTCTTTAACAATAAATATATAGGCGCTTACAAAAGTGTATTTTAATTTGGTGCTACAACGAATTATGTCAATTTATTAAATATAATTAAAATATTGTCATGAACCCATTGTTGCGACAGGCACGGCCGGCGCACACAAAGGGACAGATAGTGCAGCGCAGAAATAAAAGACTTGCCGAAACAGATAAAAATAGATAACTGGAAGGTTCGTCTTTCTAGTGCCATATTGTTACAGAACATTCGATTAATTTCTAGAACAATGAGTAGAGGTATAAAAAGGAAGGCGCGGTTAGTTGTTGGAGAGTCGTAATCCGAACTGATAATCGCGCGCCTGCAGCTGTGATTTGAAAGTGAACTCTTGTTTACTTACGTGTGCAGAAGTGACGAGAGATTTTGTTGGTTTAAGTTGCGTCATCTTGCTGCAAAGGGTGTACAAACAGTGTGTTTCTACGGAAATAAAGAGCATTTTGAATTTCCGCAACTTGGACTTCTAATTTTACGAACCCACAAAGTCACAATATAAATTTCTAAAAGAAAGAAACAGCGATTATTTCTTTTTTTTAACTAAATTGGTACTCATCGCTTACTATCCGGGACCACGCCCAAGGTAAGATCATGCAGAGACGAGAGCAGCTGAGGTAACTATGATTTCTAGAGAATCTTAACCAACGCCAAGGACAGGACGTTGCAGCATCCAACCCAGCCGGAGATCATCGCAGCATATACATCTCATTTGCGATCCTGTTGCAAAAGGCTTCCCCACCTGAAGCTTCGAGATAATCAACGTGCTGTATCACCATCATCCCATCACCCTTATTTCTGTCACAATCCCTTTGAATTTACTTCACATGTGTAAGAAAAGTATTATCTTTACATGCATTTTGCTACCCATTTTTAAACAAATTATAATTACAAGGCTAATTTACTGTCTGTTTCGGGTTAACAGAGATATAGATTTGCAGAAATCATTTTACTGCATATTTCCTTTTAATTCCAAGAGCTTTAGAGGAATAAAACCTCAAATCTTTTAAAAGCGGGCTACTGTATAATGACTGATATACCGTTCTCTAAGTATAACCAAGGCGGGAGAAAAACGAATAGGAATTTTCCACTTGAGAAAAGTATGACCTAAAAATTCAAACCAGTATTAAAGAATATCTCAGAAATTTTTAAAGCCACAAAACACGTATTTGGCGTAAATTATGTGCCCAACATTTCTTGTGCAATAACATTTTGTATATATCTTAAGGTTTACGAATTACAAAAATCATTAAGAATGAGGACAACTTTAGAGGCTATTCTCAGAAATATAAGATATATTGAAGCGATCTGTATGCCCCGACGATGTTGTTCCAATTTTGAACCAGTATAACTGCCTCACGATTCTTTGCCAATTTGATGTTGTATGTTGAGTTCCTCAATCACGAGCTGAGTCCTATCTCACGGTATGCGTCGGTGTGTAATAAAAGTAAGGATGATACCGGCATCTAAGTTTGACACGTTTAATCACCTTTTAAGTATTCACTTAAGTCGAGAATTTGCCGACCAATGGAAAGCAATAATATATAACCTGAGTTAACCTATTTGAATCTTATCTTACCACGTGATTCCATCACTGAGGCAAGAAATGACGCCTCATTCAGCTACGTCTTATCCCCTCGGCGAGCAGTCCAGAAGTGTTCAAGATTCTGCACAGAATGTCCTACTCAGCTACCAAAATGTCTCCTAATAACTTCCCCTCTACGACCCCTACTACAAGCTTCTAATACAATTTGCCACTTCATTTTCACATTACTGAAATTTTCAGCTTTCCATCCCAAACTCTCTCTATAAATTTCTAAGTAATATTCTAACACATTCCACGAATAACAAGCTAGACTGCCATACCTCATTTGGCAACTTTGGATAGTAACTTTCCCCTAACCTACCCAACTTGCTAGCAACTAGCCCTCACCAATTAACTTACTTAATGACATCTTACCCCGAGCCAAACTATAGTCACAATCAACTGTCAAAGCGACAAATTTTAACACTAATACAAATGCTCAAAATATTCGTATTTAACTTTATTATAAGTGTTAATTTTTCCAACTGATCCATAATTTCTGTATCCATATATTTGTCATGGAAACAGCTTAAAAGAAGTAAATTTAAATAAAAATCCTTAGAACCATGATTGAGAAAATCCAAAATAACGAGATGTTTTCCGTGTAAATGCTCGTCTGACTTGGAGGGATTTTATTGAAAATCTTGGAGTGGCATATTCTGAAGATAACGGAACTTAAATACCATCAGAATCTTCGTTTTATTAGCTATGCTGTTGAGATCTCGGAATCGAACTTTGGATGAAATACAACAACTTACTGTACTGTGTAGTAGAAATAGTATGAGGTATGACTAGGTTCGGAGAGAGGATTTAGTACCTTGACCTATGCGGGACCTTTTGTGCCTGTATCCCTGAAGGGGAGGATTTTTTTTTTTTTTTTTTTTTTTTTTTTTTTTTTTTGTAATTTTACGTCCTCTAACGTTAAGTCCTATCGGACGGTGAATGAAATGACTGAAATGATGCTCAAATGTGCCCAGGCTACATTGAGCTTAGAGCTACCCGACATTCGTCTTTAAGGATAAGGGAAAGCCCCGGAAAAACCTTATCCAGGTAACTCACCCTAACCGAGATTTGAACTCGGAAACTCTTGAACGGGAGGCAGACACGCTACCATCTACGCTTCCGAGGCGGTCGAATGGGAGCATGGGGTCAGTAAGAGGAAACTGGGTGGACGGAGCTACTGGCACGACAGCAGAGGTTAGGTTCCCTAAAGTATACATATTGAGATTTACTGGTGGCACCGAACGGGATGGCTAAGATGGTTTCGTCTGTGGCCTAGATTCGATTCCCGTGGCCGACCTACCTGACCCATGGGCTTTTTCGGGTTTTTTCCCCAGGTTGCGAATGCTGAGTAGGTTAATTACATACCCCGAATTTCCTGTCCCTCCATTTCATATCATAACTCATCTGGTGGTTTCTTTCAGGGTAGAAGTGTCGATGGAAGTCTCAGCGGTGCATGCCGCGTGCATGCTGAGTGAACAATTTCTCCTCCAGCAGGACGGACTTCGATCTCCGAGTCGACCTTAGTACGCCGACTCAGGAAAGCGTCTGGCGGGATGCTGGTTGTGCAAAACTGCCCTGAGCCGTAATTCCTCAGGGGAGGGGCGGCCTCCGTTCTCCAAACCGGCCTTATGACTGTTTAGGGGCCACGGTAGGTGGATTGATGATTATCCTGGACCGGCGGGGAGTTTCTAACTGGTGAAGTGTAGGGGGCCCTGCCCTCTGTACTGTAGTGACTCCTTTGGTTCGGCCGCCTTCTGTGTCCTTTGACCTCACCCTCCCTCCCGGGGGTGCAGCACAAAATACCAGTTTGGTCGAGATGCCGTATCCCCTCCGAGCAATTCAATCCAATCCAGAACATATTGAGACTTCCCAGTGGCAGCTCGTAAAACGGCCAGCCCTCTCGCGCTGCGAGCATATTCAGTATGCCCATACTTGGAAAACTACGACATGCTTGATAACTACGACCTCTCGGACCCGAACATCCTTTTCCCTGCTATGCAGCGCCAACATTTACAAACTTGAAATAGCCAAGTAGGATGAAATGTGAAATGAATGAAGGGTTGAAGTGAGTGAAATTGAGGGAGAATATAATTAACCTTCATGGCATTCACCTAGCCACACAAGAATGTCTCGAAAAACATTACAGGTCAGAAAGGTCGGTCAGAAGGATTGAAATCATAGCTTTCTGAATGCGAGTGACGCGCTTACCACCTGCTCAATCTTGCTCGTTAGTAGAGAAAGTAAAAGCAATCTCTTTATTTATGTCAAGATATGTAGATGATGTCCTCTATTCATCTATTGTTTGAATCAGGAATGCCAGCTTTATCTGCTTCCATCATGCGTTTGACATGATTACATCCTTAGAACGGATGTGCTTCTGGATCAGCTTATTGAACAGTTATATATTATCTTACTAATGAGCAGCCTGCAATTTTCACCCACACCTAAAACTTAACTGTTGAAAAATTTGTCCAGCTTGGTCAATTGATGAAAATCTGTACGTAAGGAGTAGAACATATGAGTAGATACATTTAACCTCTCTACGGTAGCGTATATAGTGGCATGACTGCCTCAGGTTCAAGAGGTCCCGAGTTCGAATCTCGGTTAGGGTGAGTTACCTGGATAAGGTTTTGCTGGGTTTTCCCTTATCCTGACAGATTGATGTCGGGTAACTCTAAGGTCCATGGACTCCTGACTCATTTGAGCATCACTTCACCCATTTCATTCATCGTCCGATATGACTTAATATGAGGACGTAAATTAAAAAAAAAGGTAAAGAGCTACGCATATCCTCTGATATTTATATTCAACAAAACAGGATTGAAATGAGGTCACTGAATACGGAAGCTTCCCATAACTACCAACACCATATAAAAATAACACATACGAATGAAGAAAATACAAAACATTCACACACAAAAAAAGCACAAATTCCTTCTTTTATAGCACAGATATGGATTTCAACCAAAGCGAAAATCATTAGAAGGGGCTCAAGCCTTGTCTAACTGCTAGAGCTGCCTTGAGAGGGTGATTACTGATTAACATCCTGCAGACCAAGCAGCCTTCTAGAGTCCACGGGGAGTACTTCTTGAGAAAGCATACGCACCATTTGCCCAGAAGTGCAATGCTGTTTGTAAACGAAGCACACCTGAATAATGAAAAGGGAACGGAATGAAAGAGAAATGAAGGAAAGAAAATCTTGGTAGATGAGAAACCTCTCCAACATAAGCAAAAACCACTAAAACCCCAAGTTCGGAGTGGGGGACGAGAGGAATCGATCTCGAGACGTTCCAAATGCAACGGAATGAAAGAGAAATGAAGGAAAGGAAATCTTGGTAGATGAGAAACCTTTCCAACATAAGCAAAAACCACTAAAACCCCAAGTTCGGAGTGGGGGACGAGAGGAATCGATCTCGAGACGTTCCAAATGCAAGCCCAAATATTAACATTATCTCGCTCGGTTTCTAAATACATAGACTTACTTCTAATGAGTAGGGGCCGGATTTCTAGGTTTTGGCCTAATTTGTTTCCTTGGCATTTACTGAATCATTTTCAGGATATTAGTATAACTCTAACTTCCAGGAGCTAAATATGTGAATTTCACAGCACTTAAAAATACTTAGACAAAGAGTTGCACATTCTTCAAACCTTCAGAGAATTAGTAAACGCAGTCTTAGATTTGAAGACACGAAGCTGGTTCGTTCAATACCACAGGAAAAGAGATATACAGGAAATTTGGCCCTAAAATTTTATCCTCAAATAATGTTATGTTATTTAGGTAGAAGCTTGTCTTCATATAAGAACAATCTTCCTAATAATAGGAAATAGTTCGTGGCAGAAAATTTTGCCACGCGTGTAGGTATCTACTGCAACGCCAAGTAATAATAAAATAGAGAAATGGTGGAATCTGTTATGTTTTCTTGTGAGCAGATTTTGAAAGTTTTCTGACAAAAATGTTCAATTAAATACATCTTAATAGAACAACAAAACCATAGATGATAATGGAATATATTTCATGTCAGCTAATTAACTGGACATACTTAGTTTTCACTGCCTGAAGAAATACAATTCAAAGAAAAAGTAAAATATATTTTATGTTCTATGACGGTTGCAGAAATGTTGTGTATTTGGAACATAATTTTCTGAAAAAATGTTACTAAAATAAGAAAAACAGGCAAAAGTACTTATCGCATGCATTCAAGAAAAACAATTTTTAGTATGCAAAACTGTATCACAGGCAGGTAGATAACCAATATAAACAAAAATAAAATACTAGTTTAGTAGTCATAATACACAAAGAAAACCTAACCCAGCGTATTTTAAGGATATAGAAAAGCAAAGACGAACCAATCCCTAATAAAGAGTTTCTTATATCCTTTTCAGGACTTCAACTGATATGGTGATATACCGATTTTTTTAGAAACATTTGATTTTTACTTTGAACTTAAGGGTAAATTACTATAGGTTTTCGCCATTTTAACTTATTTTCACATGTAATTCAATCTTACATTCACACTTCCAGAGTCTGTGGTGAGTAGGGAGTAATCATAACTAAGACATTTCCCCTCTCCAGCCAGCAATTGAACCTGGGACCTACGGGTGAAAATTCAGTTTACTGTACACCCGACCACGGAGGCAGCTTTTAATGCTTTTTATGTATGATGTTTCCTTCATTCCTTAAAGCTCTGAAAGAACCATGGAAGCATAGATTAAACAGTTAAAGGAAAACCCCACCATGTGGCAAACTCACGTGCGTCATTGACCTTCAGTTCCTTAAACCACAACATATGCCAAGCATATGCCGAAGTCCGCGAGAATTAGCATATGAACATTATGCAATATGCAGACAGCAAAATATATATGTAGTACATTCAGCACAGGTACAAACAGCTGATAAAATACAACTGGTAATGAAATATGGAGAACAGAATAAAAAGGCTATGTAAGTACAAGTGTTTTTCTGTTGCCCTGAGCATTGGGTGTGAAACAAGGCTAAGTTACTTCCACATGGATAAAGATGGTTCTGGTGTGCTTTGACAGCTTTATAACCTTCATACCCGATTTAATTCTTAACTTTGTAGTGACCGTTCAGATGGAATAAGTATACCTACTCATGGCCAACAGACGGATTCTGGCATTCCTAGGCATTGCTAAGGTACACACAAACCTTATCATCGCCCACCTCGGTAGCGTAGATGGTAGCGTGTCTGCCTCACGTTCAAGATGTCCCGAGTTCTAATCTCGGTCAGGGTGAGTTAACTGGATCGAGTTTTCTCTGGGGTTTTCCCTTATCCTGATAGACGAATGTCGGGTAACTCTAAGGTCCATGGACCCCGGACCCATTTGAGCATCATTTCACCCATTTTATTCATCGTCCGATTTGACTTTATGTTGAGAACGAAAATTGCAACAAAACTTATCATTGGCTCCAGAATATGAAAATGCATATTTATTAATTTTGACCATATTATGCCGTTTTATGTTTTAGAATATTTTTGCTCTCTACATCGTTTTCTCAGATTACACCGAGTACTTAAGGAGCTTTATATTACAAGGATAACTCTTCAAACATCAGACATTTCAATTCAAGGCAAGAAAAGCGATTAAATATGTACATCCTTTACTAACATTTTTTGGGGATAAACCATGTTCCTACTTAAAGGTTAGTCTAGAAAGGATTATTGTGCGCGGAGGGTTACACATTGGCAAGGGAGTAAATAGTATTACAGTTAGGAATTTATGATCCAAACTAGGGAATAGACAGCTCTATTTTCCCTTTTTTCTGTTAATGAGTGCATGTAGTCAAATTGTTATCGTTACCTTAAATTTGTCATAGATTATGACTTCTTCTTTCGCTATGAATTTTGTAAGATGTGAGAGCGCAAAAGAGTTAATGTCACAGTTTTGTGATACCTACCTCAAAAACAGTTTTCATGTTGTTTTAAATTCTTCAAGCAAGAACATGGAAAAAATATACATCTTGAATTAACTTCTAAACTCTCTCATTACTATTCTTATATCTATTTCTTCCGTTTGTCTAGTAACTACACTGGATGGCTACACTAATTTAAAACTTTCATTTTATAATTGTAATACATTAAATAAATTTCAGATTTTAGGTAGTAATTTATAATTATAATTCAATTTTTAAAAACATTTGTTATTTATAAGTACTTTTTCAAACATTTTAGGCCAACATAGTCTACCTCCATTTGTGACCTTCTGCACATCCACTAATGATTCACAGCTATTCAAGAAAAAACGTAAGATGTGGTTTTCAGCGTTCCATTCTATATTGAGCGTTTACGACTGCCTAAGTTTACTCAGAGACCTCTTCATCAGACTTGAGGTTCTTTTATGTGCCATAAATCTATACACGCGACCAACGGTTTTACCTGCCTTCCGAGGAAGTCAACCTAAGAAGTTTTACGTCCGTAGAAAAAAGTCGATTAAGGAATTAGCGAAAAAATGCAATACGTTTGTTTTGCGACCGCGCTATGGCTGAGTGGTTAGGCGGCTTGGCTCTCACCAAGGCGGTCCGAATGCACTCCCAGGCGACCGTAAAGTGAGATTTGGGGTGGACAACATGGCACTGAGGCGGGTTTTCTCCGAGTCCTCCGATTTCCCTTCCCAGTATTCCACCGATTGCCTCATCATTTTTCCTGTCACCTCATCTCTCTCGTACTTTCACCTCCGGCGTTGGGCTGATCCCTCATCCCAGAATCACTCTGATTAGGAAAGCTCTGATTCCCAACCCGTTGCCTATGGGCTTCGGGGTTGCGTGGTTCGCAAGGCCCTATGTTCCACTTACGGAATTTCAGTTGTTTAGTTCGTTTAAATATATAGTGATTGGGAACACTAAAAATTAGTACACTTAAAGTACCAAAACAGAAAATAAAAGAAACCACGATTACATTACCAGCATTTAGTTCCTTTTGGTTTGGATTGAAGTCGAATTTGGCCATATTAATCTATCCGCCAAGTCCCTAGAACACGTTAAATGTGGTTAAAATGGAGGAAAAAAGAAATTCTTCATTCTCTTTCCATTTCAAACATCATTTGTAGAGGCCTCAGACGCGGAATACGGTAGAAGTCTAAGTATCTGTGCGTTTTAAGTAAAATCACATGATTTAGGGTGTTTTCCCTTAAAATTTCAACTGACTAATTCAAGACTACTTGACGCTGAAGAGGTGGAACTTTTTTAACTCGATTTACAAATTTAACTTCCCCCGTTCTTTGTGTAATTATTGTATAACGAACCATGAGAATTTTATGGTGATTCATCCCCTTTATCCCTTGCACTTATGATCTCATTAAGAACCGGCAATTTGTAATAACGGATGAAAAATATGACCGCGCCGTGGCTCAGTAGTTAGACCGCTTGGCTCTCACCAAGGCGGCCCGGGTTCGATTCAAGAGACCGCAAAGTGAGATTTGTAGTGGACAACACGGCGCTGGGGCGGGTTTTCTCCGGGATCTCCGGTTTCTCCCGCCATCTCATTCCACCGGTGCTCAATCTTCATCGCATGTATCATCAGTGTCATCGCTTGCGGTGCCGTATGTAGTAAAAGCGGGCGTTAAAAAAAAAAACACACACACACACACACACACACACACACACCAACACACACACCAACACGCACACTCACCAACACCAACACACACACACACACACACACACACACGGATGAAAAATCATGTGATATTGACCTAAAAGGATTATTTCCAATGGAAATACAAATAAGAATGTAAAACCAGCAATTATGTTAGGTGAACTTTTAACCCACTACAACTCTTTCGTCGAGAACTGAAACTAGTGAATATGTAGACTCCACACACTCTGGCCACCAACTTATACAGCGTGCTGAAAAGGTGTGTATGAAATACTGAACGGTTCTATTTATATGTTTTCCTTTCACAAACAGCAATATTAAAATTGCAATCACTGTTTTTTAATTATCATTAAATAATTTTCAAAATGTATGACTGTTTATATGATCCTGCTAGCAAAGAGAGATAAATTTGGGTTTAATTTCATTCAGCTTTTAATTCTATGAGATTACCTTTATAAATCCTATTGTGTATTCAGTTAGTTTAAAAATGTATAAACATTATTAAACGCAGAAGGAACATGTCCTCCTAAATTTTGTCTAAATGGCAGAGTTTTAAAAAGAAATTAAAAGAAATTCAAAATAGTGAATAGTAATGGATTCATAACTTAGTTCTCACAAGTTCAAACTTAATAATAGTTATTTGTAAAAAAACACCAATGCCATATGCTGACCAAAGGACAATCCTTTCACTATGATTCACTCCCTAGTTAATCGAACATATTTCAGTGAGGAAGTCATTTTGTATGATAGTATTGCCTGAATTTAAGCCGGGAACGTTGCCCTTGTGACCTAAATGACCCCTAGCTCAGGCAGATAAATGAACAGCCAGGAGTGTCTGATGTTGCGATACTGCGACCATGAACCCACCCGCAGCAATGATTCAACGAATTATGGGGAGAGGACGTGAACTGGGTTTCATTATCCTCTGTCCTTGGATTTGGGTAGTTGAGAAAGGGATATTAATTGATCACTTGCGGTAATACGCTAAAATAGAATGGGAATGCGGAAATCTCAAAGGTTACACGCATGTACTTCAGTTCCACCGTGGCAAGGAGTTTAATGACGGAATCATACACCGTTATCACTCATAGTGTGGTGAAGTTTAACTATAGAACGTATTAGTAATTCAAAACCTATTTTGTATACTACTATCTAGATGAATAATATTCAGAGATCTTTGAGTGCTAGATATCTATGTGCAGTCTCTACGCCGAATAAATCCTACAGGATTTAAAAGGTTTAAAAGAGCTACAGACACTCATGAATATCTAACATCATGTTTGTGCACATAGTGCTTTTATCAGTCTTTTGGTTTGATTTTAAGAAGAGACTTTATTGCGCAACAATTTCAAGAATTACAATGGAAATGAACCCATTTATGTGTGAGGTACTCGGGTCTAGAAAGCCATCTACTATGTTCAATATGTCAAAGATGTGAAAAATAAAAATACTCGCTATTGTTTTCCCTGAAACTTTGCGCTATGTGTTGTCATAAACGGTTACCTCCGCTAATGGACCGTCCTCTTGACTGAACAATAGACAATACAGGACAAATATATGCCGTTTTCGGCTCCATAGCCTTCATTTTGTGTACCGCTTGAGAACATTCCCTTTCCAGAACGTTCCGCCTTGTATTTGGACCCTATATAAGCAGAATTGTCCACTGGACAGTCTTTGAGTTAGTTGAGTTAAGTGAGTCTAATCGCTGATGTCAATGGAACTAAGAGGAGATAGTTAAGAAGTTTGTCTTCCAGTGGACAGTGGCACTAATCGTTCAGTGGACAAAGCCGAGTGCTTTGCTTCGTTATGTTGTGCTCTGATGCGAGTGTAACGCTAGTGCTATGCTAACCGCTTAAGAGACAAAGTGTGTGTAGTGAAATGTGTAGTGTTTAACGCCCGCTTTTACTACATACGGCACCGCAGGCGGTGACACTGATGATACATGAGATGAAGATGGAGCACCGGTGGAATGAGATGGCGGGGGAAACCGGAAGTCCCGGAGAAAACCCGCCCCAGCACAGTGTTGTCCACCACAAATCTCAGTTTGCGGTCGCCTGGGATCGAACCCGGGCCTGCTTGGTGAGAGCCAAGCGGTCTAACCACTGAGCCACGGCGCGGCCGTAAGAGACAAAGTGTGATTAGGAGTAACTATTGTTCTCATGTTACAATAATTGTTTATTTTTATTTTACTTAAAGGTAGTTGCAATACTGGATGAATCCCAGTAACAATCAATTAGAGCGGCAAAAGAAATAGTTCAACAAGTAGGTAAGCCAACATATTGGACCTTTCTCTGCCCGGGTTCAATCCCAGGCGACCACAAAGTGAAATTTGTGTTGGACAACACGGCGCTGGGGCGAGTTTTCTACGAGATCTCCGATTTTTCCAGCCATCTCATTCCACCGATGCTCCATCTTCATGTATCATCAGTGTCACCGCATGCGGGACCGCATATGGTAAAAGCGGGCGTTAAACACCACAAAAGTTCAATTTCCTTTCTCTGCGCACATTTCCGCCATATTCCCGTCTGCATCGCAGAATTGGAAACACTTATAATGCCGCACATTGAGGCATTCTCTGATGTTGAACTTAAAGTTTCAAGGCGAGTGAAGATACCATATGTGAAGCGTGCAAGCCAAAGAAAGACTGGGGTTGTTCTGGGACGAAATATTGGTTACGAAAATACTCAGTCACTGGTGGCTGTTCCTTGAGGATAGAAGGCCCCTGAGGACCTCACTGTGAGCCTTAAGTAGTTGCAAGCATAAGATTTGCTGCAATGACGCCCTTTTTTATTTACGTCCTCCAACATTATGTCATGTAGGACGATGAATGAAATGGTTGAAATGACGCTCAAATGAGCCACAGGCCCGTAGAGCTTAGAGTTAGCCGAAAATCATCTTTCAGGATAGGGGAAACCCCGGAAAAAGCTTATCCAGTTAACTCACCCTGACCGAGATTCGAAATCGGGACCTCCAGAACGTGAGGCAGAAACGCTACCACCTACGCTACAGATGCGGGCATATAACGCCATGTGACGTGAAAAGGGGTTTCTCTACATTTTACAAATAGATGCATCTGAATACCGGAGGAAATTCAGCATGGAAAACGTAGATAAACTCATGGTGATGCTGTGGTTTAAACTATAAATATCAACAATGCACAAACTGTATTTGCAATTTCATTAGTTTTATTAATATTTGTAAGCAAATGATCAACTATATTATAAATGCCTAAAATTTCTAATATGAGGATTATAAAATGCTAAATTACTTTTCCCCCCTTTTAAAATCCGTTCCATAGCTATAACTGGCAACAAGTAGGTACTGTTGAAATCCAGTCCACCTGCTATCATTTTGGGCTTTATCAGGACAATGGGACTGGTTTTGCACATAGTCCGTTATTAAGGTTAAAACCAATTCATGAAACTGCTCCAATTCTTGTCAACATATGCAGATTGTATTCACTACTGTTTGGAAGATTTGTTGTCGAATACGGAGCTCTTTAGTTGTTAACCTGAAAAGCAGAAATGATATTTTTATTAAGGCTTGTCTTCGACATCGTCGTTAAGTCCAGTTGTAATCCTGGATACTACGAGGATAACACAAGCATATTTGCACCCTGTACAGGAGAACAAGGACTAGCAGTAACGGAATTAGATGTGGTTTGAAAAATCTCGGAGCAGCAGCAAAGGTATGCTATCTTAAGCTACACAACACATGAGGTTATTAGTGACCTAATTGTGTAAAGTGCTAACAAATATTAATGACAAAAATGTATTAGACAACTTCTCGTTCATCCCAAAAGAGAGTTAGCATAACCTTCCCTTCAAATGGTGCATCCGGAACTTCTCGGGCTTCTATGATGAGAAATGGTGCCATTCTCTGCCAGCTCTATTTCGGGTTGGTGATAGTGTACGCTGGTTTTGTCTGCTGTAACAATTATCGTAAAGAATCCTAAACCTTCTGTTCCAAGGCGGCGCACTTCACAGGCGTCAAGGTATCGCCCTTCAGTTCTGGATAAGCTGCCATGGCACCCATCTTACAGACACTTGTCATGAATGATGTGATTTGCTGAGCCATTACTAATGTTCAAATTTGTGGGTATTTCACCCACAGTCACACGGCAATTTTCCTTCACAATGCTTCAACTGCTGCAGTAGACTGCGGTGTTACAACGCGGTATGCCCGGCCCGGGTGCAGAGAAGATACTCATTTCTGAACTTTCTACTCCGCTCATACACTTGCTGCACTGATATGCATGCATCACCATACCGGACCTTCATTTTTTATGTATTTCATAGGTTTAACACTTTCACTGATCACAAAAAGTGCAACAGGACGTGTTTTTCCTGGGTGCATGTCGCAAGTAGGACAGCCATTTTGAAGTTTTATTGTGGCCGCGTTCGCTTGTCTGGGTATCTGAAAGTTACTGGTCATTCGTTATATCAATGATAGCAGTAGGTCCTGCCAATTTACTGAACCATTACATAACAACTGCATGAAATGTGGATGTTTATTTTCATTTGAGTATCCCTCGTGTGTGTGTATGAATGTGTGTACTCGTATATACGTAAACCACGTATTCCAATTGCTTCTCTCTGCAGTCTACTCTAGCTTTTAGTGCCATTCTGACAACACTTACGGCCATACGGGTGAAGATTATGTGATAGTTCAGTAAACGTATTCAGCAAAGCTCTGTCATTCAGTTTGATAGAGCCTCGGGAAACCTCAGGCAATGACTGAAGAAGAAACGTAGAGTGTCAAAACCAGAACATCCACTGCATATTTCTGAAACAAGGGAAGGGTTTTGGAAGAAAGGAATCAGGAGTGTTTAAAGATAACCTTCCTCTTCCTCTTTTCTTCATATTATCATTACTATTATCATTTTTATTACCATCATTATAAAGAGAACGCCTCAGTAGGAAACTAAATTCCACAGTTGTTTTAATAACGCCAGTGTTTTACCACGTGTGCGCTACATAAACATAAAACTAATGAACTCCGCCAAACCATTTTGATGTATCATTATCTATCTATAATTAGTCATTTATGATATGTATTAAACATATTTATAATACAGCTGCACCTTTTTGTGCCCAAGCTACCCTTCTGTATGTTTCCCTGTCTTTACAGTCTGTGATCTTTCTGTCGCATTATTTATGACCTTCTTCATCCTTCTAACCCTTGATATTTCCCTCTTTTCTCTTCCTGATGGTATCCATTCCAAAATAAATCGTGATTGTCATTTTTTTTATCAGTCGAACATGTTCATGCCAAGTTAATTGCTGATAATTCATAAAATCAATTACTGACATTCTTGTAATCCAGTTATCTAATGTAATTTATAATTTTGTTTAATTTTGAACATTTCTTACATTTAACTCATAAAAACTGAAGATACGAGCGCCATGGACCATTTTTCCACTGAGAATATGTCAGCCATGTAAACTAAAGACTATGCAATGCTCTCTTTCAAAGAATGTGCACATGTCATTGTGCTAGAAAATACTGTTTATGATACTAATGGCATCGGTTGTCTCCCTGTACCAAAGTCACAAAATCATTGAACTGGTGGCATGTGTCCATTTTTCACTGCGCCCTTCAATTGTATTCAGCTTAGAAATACAGCCCAGTTTTGCCAGTGCAACTTCTGTGCAGCAAATTGCATCACCTCTTCCTGTAAGTTGGCGTTGTTAAATGATTCAGCTTTCGTATTCAGCTGTCGCTTGTCATGTTACTTACTACATAATCTCTGCAAGTCACGGATGTGACAGGTGTTCGCTACAATTCATAACTGCGTTGTTAAATACAATGGTACTCACAAGTGCTCAAGGAGATGACTTAATGACTAGCGAGAAACGTATGCATTTTTATAGGTACCACAAAATCGGGGACTTAGGTACATTTATGAAGTCTGTTTTGAATGTATTATTTATTTGTAACGATACCACAACTTATGAGAAATACCTGTACACATTCTGATAGTACAACAAGATATGTGTGCTGAGATCCGAATTACAGATACCACAAATATGTTAGTTCATTTAGTTTACTGGCTCTGAAAGACCATATGCTTTCTAATGCGCTTAAGATATTCGGGAAGACTAAGTCAGGCTGTATGCCCACGACAAGAAGGCTAGAGGGGAATGAAGGGCAGAGGAGCTTAAACTGTTTATCTGCTCCGGTAGCGGATCTGTTTGCTAGGAAATGAGTGTACTAGAGTGCATATGAGTCACCCATGCTGTCAAATCTAATGTTTGTTGCAGTAAATGCAGCGATAGGTATTATGTATGGGTAAGTTATCTGACAACACTTGTGTATTTTAAGTGAATCTTCCATTCTTGTCATACTCGGAAGGGGAGCATATACACCGTGCGGGGAGCAAAAGTGATTATGTTACACATTCCTCTAGCTTAGCTACTTGTCCTGGGTAAACAGTAATTAGGCCCCATTATCGTGTTTTATGAGCTTGGGAAAACACTTATTACGCGTCATGTAGCAAATTTTGAACACGGAAGCAGTCGTCCAGTGTCGATGACGACACATACTGAAATATCCATTTCTTTAGCAGCATACAGCAAGTGCATACGGTTCAACGGCAACTATATTGAGAGGTTAGAGCTTACCAAGTTATGGTAATATGTGGTAAGACATAATGTAAATAAAGTAGTAGACCCCTAGTATTTTCACCGTATTTCTACTTAGTATTAGATCTATGGATGTAATAACTTATTCTCAAGAAATGAGTGCTCTCATTGCAACTACGTGTGCCTCTGCAATAACACATATTTTACGTCAACTGACAATGTTTAAAGAGAGGGATATAAAAAGCGTTGGGAAGAGCACTATGTGTTTACATTTGTATTACGCGTGTCATTTTCATGACAACTGGTAAATTATTGTGTGCAGAAACTGATGTCGACTCAGAAACCTATATTTCAAAACGAGTTACGTGATACTATATAGTCTGTGGTGTCGTATAGAAGCAAATATTTCGATGTTCTAAATGATTCTAGTTTAACGGTACGTTCACAATTACCCACCTAATATGGTAGTATGGTAGCTTCAGGCATTAGGAAACGAACAGATTTTATAGCAGTTATCACTAACCTAATTTCAGTTGTTCAAACGGTGATTACATTTCATATCTAAGTCGTTTACAGTATGGTATACTGCCATGATTCATTCTGATTGCAATGTAAGGAAACGAAATGGTCTATTAAGAAGTGCGAGGAAAATGAGGTAAGGCTCTATTAAGCCACGTGCAGTTGATTAGTCACGCACGTGATTCAATTGCGCGTGGTGACACTCTATGACATGGAAACAATAGTGCTGAGAAGAGTACACATGGCCAAAAAAATAAATTGACTCTACTTTTACAACCTAACCATAAATGTCTGCATCAAAATGTTGCACACCGCTTCGAGTTTGGTTTTCAAATGCTTTGATGCTAAAAAACTTATGATTTCTTTCTTTTATGATAGGTAAATGAAGAGAAACCTCGATTCAAAATTTTATTGACACATGTTTCACTACTGCACAGTACATTCGTGCTCTCACCATAAGGCACAAGCAGTTTGCAATTTCAAAATTGCTTCCAGTAAGTGCCTTTTTTTAGTTAACATGCAATTCTATATTTCGAAATGAAAAAAGTCAAACATTCCATTATAAGCATCTACTAGTTCGCCAAATACTAAATTACTATTATTATTTATACATAATACGTAAGCTGACTTCAGTTTTCTTTCCTAATCTATAATAAGCAATTACTTTGATTACGCACAGGGAGGTAATTCACAAAAACTATCTTACTTCCGCAAAATGAGGTTATATCGACAGTGTAACTGACCATCAGCCAACATTCCATGCCATCTGGTAGAGCTCCAGACAATCACTAGTAAAAATGCACGCCGTGTAGCATTTTGGCTGTACTCTTTGAAAATCACATCACTAAATTTTCCACAAGGGATGTTCCAATGTCTTTATGGTTTGTTGAGAATTGTCATCATTGCAATAAATGTAAAATAGAGTACTGAAATAATTATTGTAGTCCCTGTGAAACAAGCTCATGTATTAACGTATATTAAAATATTAATGTTAAAAGTAAATAAGATGAAATTAAAATTGATTTTAATGAAAATATGCCAATTAATGCATTCCCAACAATTAATGAAGCTTAATTTGCCTCAGCTGAATACCCGCCCCTGGCAGCAATTGGGTAAAAGAGGTATTTTGTTTGAGGAAGGTTACTACAGTTATTTGAGTTTTAAGCTATAAGACCCCGAAAACTTAGACATGGCCCAGTTAATCTTATGTTTTCTACATCACAGTTGTAATTTTAGTCGCATGTATTTTGACATTCTGTATTTGACAGAGCAGTCAAAGTGTGCATTCCTAATAACACACGAGTTGGCACTGGAAAAGGTCGTTTACTATGTCAGACTAGGCGGTATAAACGTGAATGAGCAATCATTTCTAATTGTTCCTTTGCCACTTTCAGAACAACAGTACTACGATACGCCGCAAGGCTTATTGTTAGAATGTTTCAATCTGCCAAGGTAAGTTACCTGTACGACCGCATAGCATGTGCCTGCGTATTCTCTGTCCACGAAGGAAGCAAGGCTACATCAAGACAATGCATTTACTCTCACGATAGTAAGGTTCTAAGGCCATTTCTCTTTGCAATGTTTGGCCATTCTGTTCCCGAGACATGTTCCATGGGTTCCCAAGACATAACTTATTTAAGGTTTATAATATATAGAGTGTTAAAAAGCTGATATTTATTATATGACATTACAAATCATGTTCCATTTATCACAGGCTAATTTCACGCTAAACATGGGTAATTCTTAGAGTAGAGCACAGCGCAATAAGGGTTAAAAGGTTTAAAACAGATACTCAAATGGGCACCACAACAAATTCAAGCAGACACCAATAGAAACATTGTAAGTAGCGATGAACAGGGAAGGAAGCTCAATCATTTATTCATTGACCACCCAAAAACACGTTTTGAGATGACAGAACATTTATGTACTATGAAATAGCCTCAAATTTACTAAATTCATCTATGATGTACAAACTGTGTACGCTATTTTTATAAATTTAATTGAGTTGCCATGTACTTGTTATGCAAACACTATTATCAGCTTTTAAATAATGTATCTCTTAATTGGTTTCGCACTCTCATGTTACTGTAATTATTATTGTAATTATATTATTTGTAATTATTATAGAATTTGTTATGCATTATTGTTAAACAAGCTATTATTGCGTTTCCAATGAAATAAGTGTATACTTATTAGGCCAGTATGGAATTATCACCCACTTGGAAAATAGACAACTATAAAGTTATTGGTTTTATTAAACTAAATATTGAGTTAACACTAAATGTTAGAATTCCCAATCATAAACCAAATAGTTTTTGTTGCTAATCTATCGTACGATTATTGGTCTAAGTAGCTGCTATTTTATTACACGAAACAAGGCAACTGCTGACGGTAGTAAAGGAAAGGTGGTATTGCAAATTTCCTCTGGCATGTTGTCAACAATGCTTCAGAGCGCGAAATATTAATTGCAGTACTATAATTAATATCGTATCAATAGGTAATATTAATAAAGAACTACCAATAGTAAATATAATGAAATCACCTCAGAAATATGGTAAAAGTAATTACAAAAAAAAATAAGGTACGAAAAGACACGCACTATAAGAATAGGTAATTATAAGCATTATAAAGTTTATATTTTACTTAAGCACGAAAATATTTATATGTGTAAAGCTACAATTTTAAACAAAGAATCGCCGACGTTTACTTATGAGTATACACCAAAAAGCAAAAAATAAATAAATAATAAATAGGAAATTAATTGCTCTTTCACACTAGCCTTGTGTAGGACGAAGTATGGAAATATAGCCAGATGAAACATTCAATGCCACAGCGGGGATTTGAACCACGGATCTTCCGGTCAAGGACTCGTATGTTTATGAGAATTAGTGGTTTACCGGGATAAACACAAGTCAATTGGAGAATTTAATGTCATGTTGGCCAGGGAGAGCAGCCGGGCGGAGACCAGAAGATCCGTGGTTCAAATCCCGGCTACGGCATTGAATTTTTCAGTCTCATTTTACCTTTCCATACTTCGCCCTACACACGGCTGGTGTGAAAGAACAATTAATTTCTAATACGTTATCTAATAGTGGTATGCAACATAAAGCCCGAGCCTTCTTAGTACCTATCTACAGTATAGCAAGTCGCCAATAAGGTAGTTGTCTCATGTGTTTATGAGAACTACTAGTGGCTTACCGGAAAAAACACGAGTCAGTTGTATTTAATGTCATATAGGCACGTTGGCCATGGTAGCTCAATGGTTAAGAGCAGCCGGACGGAGACCGGAAGATCCATGGTTAAAATCCCGGCTATGGCTTTGAATTTTTGAATCTGACTCTATCTTTCCAAATAATAATAATAATAATAATAATAATAATAATAATAATAATAATAATAATAATAATAATAATAATAATAATAATAATAATAATAATAATAATAATAATAATAATAATAATAATAATAATAATAAT